>QTSX02004550.1:0-84094 GCA_014839935.2 Entomophthora muscae | reverse complement strand
ATAAAAACAGTAGTATAAAAGATAAAAATAGTTATTTTTAGAATATTTTGTATTTTATTAAGAAATTTATGGATTCTTATTTGGGGTCAACATCCAGATATTAATTACTATAGTCAATCTTAATGTAAAAGTACAAAGAAGCTTACATTTTCATAGTAAATTATACTAGTTTTTTGGCTTAAAATTAAGCCTTTGTTTATATGGTGTCAACATTATGCCTGTTCATTTTTAATTTCAAAATTCTGACTCAATAATTCACTATGAAAAATGAGCTTAGTTTTGGAAATGCCTGATTCCAGCGGATAAATACTAAAATAATGTTGACTTACTGAATGTCAAAAATTTGTCAATATTCAGTAAGTTGACTTGCAGAATGAGTTAATTCTGGTTGGTTGCCCAGCCAGATGAATGTCAGCATGGCCAGTGGGGTAGACTGAGGCCTGATGTCCGCGTCCCTGGATAGCCTGGAGGGCGGTGGAGCTACCCTCCATCTGGTGGCTCAAGAAAACCTGGTGCTTGGAATTTGAGCCATCCCAGGAGTCAATTAATTCACTGAGGATGTGGCTGTACTCATAGCCATTGGTGAAATCTGGGTTTGTCCTATAATAGACAGAACCCTTAGCTGAAACAGCCAGAAACGCACCAATGAAAGTCCTTTTCTTGACCTTCTTCCTTCCTTTTTGAGTGGTGGCTCTTCCTTGCTTGCCAAAATCATTAAAAGCTATTGATAACTTGTAGTAGGAGATGAAGATGATGTCATCTATTAAACTAGTCAAGCATTGGACCAGGATGAATTTGATGGCGGGATCATATGGGGAATCCTCAGCACCATCCCATTAGTTGCCAGCAACATTGGTCAGCACACAGACTGACACCACCTTCCCATACATCAAGAGCTGCACCATGTGCTCAGACACTCAAATGCCATAGTGCGCAAGTTGCTTCTGGACCTGGGTCAAGGGAAGCTTGGGGTCCTTGTGCAATAGATCAAGCATGATTGGGTATGCCTCATTGATTTGGGACTTAGGGGCCTTCTTGGGCTTCTTGACCTTCCTGATCAGATTCCCCTTGTTCATTAGGTTGATGAACTCCCGCATTATGATGGCTCAGGTAAATTTCAATTGGTCAGCAATCTGATCCCTGATAGACCCTGTAGGTTCAGTACCACAATTTCCTGGAGAATTTGGGCAGTGATGATTTATCTCTTGGGTTACTGGGCCGCAGAAGCTGAAGCCTGATTGGCTGAGGGGGGCAGCTTGTGCGGGGGTAGGTACAGGAGCGGGGGTAGCGCTGGGCGCAAAGTGATTATTGAACAAGTCAAAGCCATATGGGTCAGGGGTCAGGTACAGGTCAGCTTCCTCATTACCCGCCTCAAAGGCTTGGGTATAAACAGGTGCTTTCACGTTCTGAGCCTTGCCTCCATTGAAGTTGGCTTGGCTGCTGCTGGCTTGGCTGCTGGCACTGTTGAAAATGTTGTTGCTATTGAAAACCATCTTTAAAAAAACCTAAGATAAAATCACTAAAAGTAGAAATTTTAAAATTTTAAGATTTATTTTTACTATAATCTTGAGTCTATATTTGGAAGGTTCTCAAAACCATTTAATACAAATCAGGAGCCATGAAAATGAATAAAATGCCTCTGTTCCTAAATTGGATGGCTGTTGATTGGCTGTTGAACTGTTATTTTTCTATTTTAGGCTGCTCATACTAGACATCTTGTGTGATTTAAATTTTTTTGTGCTTGTGGAATCTTGCTTCTAGTTTGCTCAAATTTTGTTTCATTTTAGTCCTTCTGTTGGTGCCTCATATAAATCCTGATTGTATTATAATATACTCCAGAATAGCATCCATCTATCTCACTTGTTGTGTCAGTTCATTTTGGTTTGTGGTTTAAACAATGTTGCCTGATATTTTCTATAGTTTTGTATAATAGGCTAGTGAAATTTCATTTTTTGTTTGACAGTTCATTTATTAACTGAAATTTTTTTAAATTAATTGAATCCTGAATCTTGCGCAATTTGGATTTTTTTTCAAATCTGAAATAATTTTGTTTAAATCTGAGGTATTTTTGATTGTTGCCATAGCTTTTAAAACTACTGTGGTTGATTTTATTAAATATTTTATTTTTACTCAGCTGAGTTGCCCACAAATGTGATTTGAAATTTGGACCAAGGATTTGACAATCCTGCATTTTTAACTTTAGGTTCTGAATTTATAATATCTTTGTGATTGCTTAAATTATTTCTCTTATTTCAATTGTGATGTTATTTCAATTTTAGTTTTTATTAAAATTAAATGATACTATACAGTAGTTTTAGAATATATGGCAACAACCAAAAATACCTCAGATTTAAACAAAATGATTTCAGAGTTGAACAAAATCCAAGTCGTGCAAGATTCAGGATTCAATTAATTTGAATATTTCTGGTTAATAAACTAACTGTCAAACCAAAAAAATTTCACTAGCCTATTATACAAAATTATACAAACATCAAGCGGCATTGTTTAAACCACAAACCAAAATGAACTGACACAACAAGTGAGATAGATGTATACTATTCTGGTTATATTATAATCCAATCAGGATTCATATGAGACACCAACAGAAGGACTGGAATGAAGTGAAATTTGGGCAATCTAGAAGCAAGATTCAACAAGCACAAAACAAAATTAAGTCACATAAGATGTGTAGTATGAGCAGCCTAAAATAGAAAAATAACAGTTCAACAGCCAATCAACAGCTATTCAATTTAGGAACAGCAGCATTTTATTCATTTTTATGGCTCCTGATTTGTATTAAATGGTTTTGAGAACCTTACAAATATGGACTCAAGATTACAGTAAAAATAAATCATATAATTTTAAACTTCTACTTTTAGTGATTTATCCTAAGTTTTTACAATGGTTTTTACTAGAAGCAACATTTTTGACGGCACCAGCAGCCAAGCCAGCAGCAGCCAAGTCAGCTTCAATAGAGGCAAGGATCAGAACATGGAGGCACCCGTTTACACACAAGCCTTTGAGGCAGGTAACAAGGAAGATGACCTATACCTGACCCTCAACCCCTATGGCTTTGACTTGTTCAGTAGTCATGTAGTGTCTAGGTCTGTCCCTGCTCTCATACCCACCCCTGCACAAGCTACCCGTCAACCAGTCAATCAGGATAGCAATCTTGATTTGGAACAACTTCCTGACACCAGCCAACCTGCCCCCCTACAGCCAATCAGGATTCAGCTCCCCCAGCCCAGTGCCCCAAACACAGAATCATTAATGCTCAAACTCTTCAAGAAATTGTGGCACTGGACCTGCAGGTCTGTCCTGGGATCAGATAGCCAGCCAATTACAATTCACCTGGGCTACTGTCATACAGGAATTTAACAACCTGATGAACAGGGGGAATCTGATTAGGATGGCAAGAAGGCCGCCAAGTCCCGAATTACAGAAGCCTACCCAATCATGCTCAATCTCTTACAGTGGGACCCCAAGCTTCCCTTGATCAAGGTCTAGAAGCAACTTGCACACCATGGCTTTTGGGTGTCTGAGCTCATGGTGCAGCTCTTGATGTATGGGAAGGTGGTATCAGTCTGTGTGCTGATCAATGTTGCCGGCAACCAATGGAATAGTGCTGAGAATTCCTTGTATGATACCGCCATCAAATCCACCCTGGTTCAATGCCTGACAAGTTTGTCAGATGACATCATCTTCATCTCCTATTACAAGCTATCAATAGCTTTTAATGATTTTGGAAAGCAAGGAAGAGCCACCACCCAAAAAGGGAGGAAGAAGGGGACATTCATTGGTGCATTTCTGGCTGTTTCAGCCAAGGGTTTTGTCTACTATTGGACAAACCCAGATTTTATTTTTGGCTACAAGTACAGCCACATCCTTAGTGGATTAATTGACTCCTGGGATGGCTCAAATTCCAAGCACCAGGTTTTCTTGAGCCACCAGATGGAGGGTAGCTCCACTGCCCTCCAGGTTATCCAGGGACGCAGGCACCAGGCCTCTGTGTACCCAGCTGGTCATGCTGCTATTATCTGGCTGATGTTGTGTTCTTTAATATTGGAGATAAACTACAGGAGCACCTCCCTCAGGCTTTCAACAACCTCTATCTTGGGGTCCTTGACCACAATTCTCTCTTTGCTCACCAACTGATGGCTGACTTGTTTGCACAAATGGTTTTCCATGTGAACATGGGTAATCATCACAGAAAGACAAGCATATCCCACCACGTGCCACTGCCACCTACCAGCCCATCAAGCCAATGACAGACAAGGAATAACCAAGTTGTATATTGCAGCCATCACACAAAATCCTCCTGCCTCCACCCTTACCACCAACACTCCCTACCTGCAAGCCCAACCCACCCAAACCCAGACCCCCAGGCCAGCACTGCCTCTATGTCTTCTTTTCCACGCTATTCTGCCTCCTAGGCATCACTCTTCCCCACCCTAATAAACCCCCTGTTGCCAAACATTTTCTATTTATATTATCTTTATTTTGAATTTCAATTGTTCATGTTCTCTTTGTTTATAGTTGGTTTTATTCTTTATGTTCAGCTTATTTCTATAAAATCATCTATTTACTAAGTCGTGTATCTAGATCCAGAACATGGTTATTTTTAGCACTTAAACACACCCCTTGTAAAAATATTAACAACAATTTGGTGATTGTTAAAATTTGAATTAGAAAATTATAGGGTTATTGTTCTTTAGATAAAGTTGTTACTGATCCAAATTCAAAACCTTAATGATAAACTTTAAGCCAATTAGGAGCCAAGTGATAAAGTAATTTTTGTGACATAAAGGGTCATTAATAATTCTTTAATGCATGTGCACTAATTAATGTGATTAGCTGGTTGTTTTGCCATTGTGTGAATTGCCACTATGGCAAGTTGTTGATGGACTAGTGCTAACCCAGCAGCTGATTGAGCACTAGTCCATCAACAACTTGCCACAGCAGCAATGGTACACAATGGCAAAACAACCAGCCAATCATATTAATTAGCTCATGTGCATCAAAGAATCATTGAATGACCATTTATGTCACAATAATCACTTTATCACTTGGCTCCTGATTGGCTTAAAGTTAATCATTAAGGGTTTGAATTTGGATCAGTAACAACTTTATCTAAACAAAATTAACCTATAATTTTCTAATTCAAATTTAGCTGATCAATAAAATTGTTGTTAATATTTTCATAAGGGGCTGTGCAAAGTTCTAAAAATAATATGGCAATTATGGAAGCAATGACAACACAAAGCAAACTATACATATCAAGATAAGTGTAAACATATACACAATGGGTAAAAAGATGGGATAGTATAGAAACAAAAAAATAGAAATAAAAAAAGTGGAAATAGTATCAGATTAATACAGATTTTAGTGGGATGAAAGCTATAAAAACATATGGAAAGGTTAGTAAAAAAATTATATGAGAGAATTGGAGAAGCTTTTGAAGGATCTCAACTCTGCAATTTCAAAAATCAAAGACATTGACCGCAAGGTCAAAGCCAAAGTGAAGTCTGCCGTTCTTGAAGGAGACAAAATAGACAAGGTGTCTGCAAAGGCCCTTATGACCAAAATACCAGACACCCCTGAGAAGACAATTGAGCACTTACTAAATATTCAAAAAACTGTGGTTGGGGGCCTCCAGTTCAAGTCATTTTCCCTCTCTGCGCCGTTTGTCTGGACAGATGACCCTGATATGTATGCCCACCTCAAACCTGAAAAGCGCACAAGAAATGAGATTACAGAACTGCTTGCTCAACTTTTTGCGCCAAGAATGGCCAAGCCAACCAAAGCTGCAGGCAAAGAGGAAACACAAAAAGGTAACATAAAAATATAAATAATAAAAATTTGAGAAATAATTACCTGTTTTTTTAGAAAACATAGACAGTGAAATCTGTTGGGTCCTGTTTCCCTTTGTCCTTGCCACATTCTTGTCAAATACACCAATCATGTGGCTAGGCATCTGTTTCTGTCTTCTCCTGTCTTGAAGGAGCTTGAAGACAGAGTCCACAGGTCCTTCCCAATGTCCAGGGAGGCATTGGCTGAGATTATGCATGCTGAGGGGGCATCTGAGTGGGAAGTTACTGCCTACAAAGATGCCCAACTGGTCTGCCTGGATCTGGTATACACCAAAGGAGTTTACAGTGTAACTCCATTGAGCTTGTTTAGGATGTCCTGGCAACGCTCCCATTCAAGAATATACCAGAGATGGGCTGGTCCCATGCGGGTGCTTGCTTCTGCTACCCCCTGGAGCACACCCTGTCTTAACTGTTGGAGAACTTTGGGTGCAAGGTGTTGAAATTGGCTGTTTCTGATGCAACAGCCATAAAGAAGACAAAAATCCTCCTTGTCAACTTGGGGTTGGCCTGGAGCACTAATGAGACGGGGCTTCCTGCAGCCATGGAGCTGACCTTTGCTAAAACCAAACACAAAAAAAAAATAAGTACAGTATACAATAAGCTATGTGAGTTTAATGAAGCCTTTTCTGGGCAAAGGCTTCACCTCGTTGTTTATCTCAGGTATCTCTTCTACTTTGGAATGGGTGTAAGTGTGGAGGATCTAGATGGGGTCCTTCTTGAGATTGACAAGGACCAGCTTTCCCTGGACAACAAGAAAGTCCCCCCTGGGTACAGCTCAGTTGCCCATGTGCTCCAGGACGTCCTGGTCCTGAATGAAATCTATGGGTTTGCATCCTCACCAGAGAAGCTGCTGCTTCACTCCCACCTCACCATACTCCCTTTTACTAGCCACCAAGGATATTTTAACCAGGGTGTATCCACTGTATACAGTGTGGCGGTGGAGGTTGTGCGCCTAATTCCATTGCCAGGTGGATACATACCAAAGGACTCACTATAGGTGCACCTAATAAAAAATATTATTCTAATAAATTTCATTACAATTTATATTAATATAAATTTTTATAATTTTTATTTTAGCAAACAAGTTTTGCAAAATATATTGCAGAAACTATTTTCATAAAAGCAAAAACTTATATGTTAATAAAATATTATTCTAATTTGATATTTTACATTTAATTTTTTAATCTCATTTTTATATTTTTTATTATAGTGATATAAATATATTCACGTAATCAAGTATCAAGTGTCTGGGATAGCCTCAAATGCCATAATAAAACATCAATATAAAATAAATAAATTACGTACCCTTATTGATGGTCCCACTAAACGTGATTGTGGGCTTAAGAAGCTTCTAAATATAAAATGATAATTAATAAATCTTAAATATTAAATTATAGAATATAAAAAAGTTGGAACCACTAAGCCTTTAATTGATTTTCTGTTTGGCTAGGCACACAGTGATGAAAAAATCAGTGTGACCATAAAGTTTGGCCACGGTCTCAGCTGGGAGGGTGTGGATCATGGCCTGCAGCAAATCAAATAGGTCCTTGGTCCCAATTGGGATCCCACACTTTACAACTTGCTTGAGCTACCCAAAAACTTCTTCAATAGGATTTAGGAAGGATGAATAAGCAGGGAGGAAGAGAAGGCGCAAATTTGCTGTGGCCAATTGCTGGGGGCCACTACAACGCTGGTGTCAATCATTGGGAATTCTTCAAGAATATCAGCCACCTTGCAGAGACCAACTTTATCCAGCACAATAACATTGATGAAGCCCTGGCTTGTGTGCCTCAGGTGCTCCTGGACCAATCAGAGGAATGATAAGAAGATACAGCTGTTGTGAGAGCCCAAAATCATTTGATACAGCTCAACCCCCTTTGGACCAAGGAGAGCCATCATTGAGTATGCTGTGGCGCAAAATGCAGCACACCAAGCTACCTTGTCATTGAAGACTTTTGGGACATACCCATATGCATTCCACATAGATGAGACAAATGTTGATTTGTCAATGTAATAGAATTTAACTGTCCCCTTGGCTTTGAGGGGAAGTGTACGCCTCGGCGTAGTTTTTCTGGGTCTCAATGTTGGTTGGCCTATTCTTATTTTAGGGAGATACCCCAAGCTTTTTCCAGGAAAAGCGCATTCCCTTCACCAGATGGTAGTAAAAAGAAATTAAAGTCTCAACTCTAAAAGCAGATTTAGCCATGGTCTGTATATTTGCCAGTTCAAGATGGCAATCTTGGATTATCCACTGACATATTGCCCATTTGTGCTCCTTGGTGAGCATGGTGGAAACAAACAAGGATTTCTCCGCGGCAAGGACATGGCCAGTATTGATGAACCGGTTGAAGGTCTTGAATGCATACTTGGGATCCACCCCAACAAGAGCCGTGGCCGCCTTGTAATCATCAGATTCCCACATTAGCTTGAGAAGGATGATGCATTTGATATCTGGGATGCGCTTCTGAGCAGGCTTAGTGGGAGTAGCTGAATTAGAATCCTGCTCAGGGACTGGCTTGCAAGGCATGGGTACCTTGTTATAGAAGGTTGTATTCTTTTTGAGCACTAGCTGTTCCTCATCAGTTTGATAGAACTCAGGCTCCTTGTCCTCCTCCTGATTACCATCACTGACGTAGGGCTTGTAGCTAGTATCAAGTACAGGCTTAACTTTCTCCAGCATGGCTGACGGGACTGACTATTGGTAGTAGACTTTGTCAAACATATACAAAGTAAGTTATACCTCCTTGTTTCTAACCATTTTTGTTGTGATAACCTTGGTGGGCTTCTGGGTCAGCTTGGGGACCCAAGGGTTGATGCTCCGCATCCTAGCAGCTTGTGCTCCTTGAACCGGCTGTGTCAGTGCAGCATCACTGTCAAACTCTCCTCTCCCTTCTCCTTCCTGAGTAGGCAATTGGGTTGCACTAACTCTGTTATTTGACCCACAGGGCAACTGCAACCACGGCGCACAACAGGTGCATCAATACTCTGTTGTTGTGTTCCTTCCATTTTAAAATTTAAAAAAATTACTAAAGTAAATTTCAAATTATGTTACTCCTTAATTTTTTATATATCTGAATATGGATATTTGATTAATATTTTCCCCCCTCATATCCTGATTATAAAATTTTTTATTTCTTAATTAGTTGGTTTTGGTTTTACAATGCACATTTTAAAATACTCAAAAAAAATCCACCCATTTTTCCATATTTTACTACCAAATTCAAACACCCAACACAATATTTTTAAAATTTGTGTTTCAGATTGTGTTCCCTATTTTAGATACCTTGGTATCATTCTTGATTTCAATCCATTACACACAATATTTGAGTGATTTTGTTTACATAGTGAGTTGCTATTGTGTTTTATTTTTGGGTTTAGTTTTGACTCACCGCGCTTAGGTGTATTTTGTCACTAATTCACATAGTAAAAATATGTACACCAAAAGTCAACTCACATCATTTTGTTTGAGAATCAATGTATTTTGGATTGTATTTTGTATAGTTTTGCTTTGCTTTGCGCGTGATCACTTCTTTGTTGTGTTGACCCATTTTGCCCATTAACACCAACAATCCTTGTTAACAGAGTGTATATTTTACCTGATAGTTAGATTTTGCTTAAATCTGAAATCATTTTGTCTAAATCTGAGGTATTTTTTGTTGTTGCCATAGCTTCTAAAACAACTGTATAAAACCTAG
Source organism: Entomophthora muscae (assembly GCA_014839935.2). Lineage (NCBI taxonomy): Eukaryota > Fungi > Entomophthoromycota > Entomophthoromycetes > Entomophthorales > Entomophthoraceae > Entomophthora > Entomophthora muscae. The sequence continues at coordinate 74,529 of QTSX02004550.1, read as the reverse complement.
TTTTACATAAGCATTTTAGCTTAAATTAATAACTAGAGGTTAACTGAAATTTATCTGATAGCTCAAAAGCTATAATTTACTCCAACACATGGTATAAAACAATACATGGCATTTTCAATACACTATATGCCTAATGGTTATGAAATAAAGAGATAATATAGATCTAAATGCATTATTATAAATTTAAATATTCAAAGTTAACTACTATTTGATTGATAATTTCTTTTAATTGTTACTTATTATTTAAGTAAGGGGTGTCAGAACTTTTGGTTCTGCTCTCAGACCTGGCGGTCTGATTACAATTTGCTTTATTGAGTAATTGGGATATCTTAGTCATTGTGCTGATAGATGTTTGTATGGCAACAAGCGTTACTTTCAACGTCTGGTATTTCCTTGGCAAGGCAACAGCTAGAGATGTTCAAGGGAGGCAACTTCCAAGCGGCTTTCTAAACAGGCAGCTTGCTAGTTTTTCAAGTACTGACAATAGTCTTTGAACTCAGATATCTTCTTCTAATGTGAAAAAGTTCTACAGTAGGATCTTGGTATTATTGTCTGCCTTCCATTAGTCCAATGGAAGGGCTTTTATAGAGCCAGCGCTCTCTTGCCAGGATAAGATCATCTGGCGCATCTAACTCTTGTTTGGTAGTCTTTTCACCCCCAGACCACCAGCATCAACCCCCAGAGTTAGGAATCCATGCAATGGTATGGGATTCCATATCATAGTACCCTGCACTGGGTACTAATTGCTGTAGAGTGATACATAATCTATTAGCGTGCCGGCGGTGGCAGTGCTAATTTATGACTCTATTTTTAGCGCATGACACTTTGTTCTTAGACAACCTTTCTTGCATTGATTTGCAATGGCACTGGCAGTTTTCTAGTGGAAATTGGACATGCTTTTTTTGATCCTTGGGGAAACCCATAATAACTAGCCCGGCGGTTTGCTAGAGTATTCTAGAAAAAACTCTAACCAATTGAGAACTTTCATAATTGGAGTCTATAGTATTCCCAGTTGTTCTTGTAATAAGTGGTCCAAATCTAATTCACAAAGGCTTCTCAGATCAATTAAGCCTTCTAGTAATATTGGAAGCTTCTCCAATAGATGGCTTGGCAGGCCGCCAAGGTATCCAAGTTAGAACAAAGTCAGTATAAATTCCTGACATTTCCCCAACTTGACTTAGTTATACCGTCAAGATAAAAATTGATAATCAACATGTTGCAACCTTTAAAAGCTTCCAATACCTCCTGAGTGACTGATGCACTTAGCATCATTGCCGCTATGTTGGTTTCTAATTGGGCCTTGTTCCAGGCCATGTCTTATGATGCCAAAAAGGCACATATTTGTGGGCTTTGGGACAGGGATACCAGTACAATTTTCACTGATATGGGTCATGAGGAGCCTCCCCATAAGCAGGTGCACCAAGCACCAAATTCCCCACCCAAACAGCCAGCCTATGAAGATCCAACCCGGCGGGGCGCAGAAATTCCCTTGGCTAATTCAGAGGAGCAGCCCATTGATACCTGGGCTTTGGTTCAGGGGTCTTTGGCCTTGCAGACTCCAGTTGGCAACCTGCCAACTGTTCAGTATCAAATTGACATGCCTGATTTCAATTGTGCTGTCCTCTTTTCTGGATATGAATTACATTGCTAATTTCTCTTTATAGTCCTCCAGCAGAGATCCCAGCAGAACCTAAAGGCACATATAGCATCCCTAAGGTTTGGGTTCTTCTCTGTTGACAACAAGGTGTTGATGGGGCGGCTGAGTCACAATCTTCTTGATATTGTTGACGTCTCTTGCACTAGCAATCTTGTGGATGGGTTGGACTAAGGGTTTCTTATTCAAATTGCCAACCAGATTATTCAATCCTGGTTCCAGCATCTTCCCCCATTCTTTTCTCTATACCAGAAACTCCAGGTTGATAGCCGCAACCAGCAGGACAGTTGTCTTGGAAAGGTGGTACGCCGGTGTTGGGATGCCTTTCACAATGGCAATTGAAAAGCTGCTGTACGGGCAATGGTGTTATGTGGGAACGTAATGCTTACGCCTGACCTTTGCCTTCCCCAGGGTAGCTTTGCCAGGATGGCTGCACACTGGGAGAAGCTCTGCAACGCCATTGGTAACATTAAGGCAATACTCCCAGATGAGTATCTTTCCATTGATGATTTCATCATGGATTGCCTTATTCTGGGATGTGGCTATTCCCTCAAGGCTGGCTTCTGGCGGGTTCACTGGGACTTTGAGCCCATTCCCCTGCTCCTGGTTAACTTCTCACACCTTCTCCTGCCCATAAGAAGTTGTGGTTGTGTGTGGCTGTCTTCCTGTTTGTGGAAAGCCAGCACTTTCCTTTTGAACCTTTACTTTGTGACGTGGCGCTTCTGGCTGAGGACCAAGAGCCTGTCATGTCAGTGGTGACACCTGGGCCTCAAGGCTCCAGCCTGGCCAACCAAGACAAGGAATCTGATGAAGACAAGGAGGAGACAGAAGACAAGTATGAAGAGGACAACAATGACAACTATCAGGAGGGCAATTTCTAGCCTTGCCCTTTCACCATTCTCAATAAAATCAAGTTAAAAAATATTTATAGTTATTCTCTTAGAAATATAGGAAGCTACTTAGATGTCATTATTTGTCCAAGTGTGGAAAGGTTTTAGGAACCTTGCGTGGACTCTATTAATGAGTTGCCCATCCAAAATATCCTTGATGGTATAGGCGTCTTGACCTGTTTGCTCAATGACTTCAAATGGGCCTTTATAGATGGTATCAAGTTTGTGTACTCTTCCTATTACTTTATTGTGATAGGAAACTTGAGTGCCAACCTTGAACTCTGGCAGAGTGCAGTGGTTGGAATTATCTTGCTGGTGTCCTTTAGTTCTGGCCAGTGTAGTCTCTGTAAAAGCTTCAGCCTGAAGCTTAATCAACATATCTGCCAATCCTGTCATGTATTTGTTGTAAGTGATCTCCCCAGGGCTGCCCATAGCAGAGAACAGTATTGGCAGGATGGCAGGGTGTTGATCATATATCAGCTAGAAGGGCAAAAACTTAGTTGTACTATGTATAGAGATGTTATACGCAAACACAACTGCTGTTAGGAAAAGATACCACTTGGAAGTACAATTATCTGCCAGTTTGCAAAGGATGTTCACCAAGGTGCCATTTTCTCTCTCAACCATCCCGTTTGTTTCTGGATAGTACAGAGTAGATAGCACTCCCCTCACGCCCATGAGCTCATTAAGCTTTGGGATAACATTGGCGGTGAAATTAGTGCCATTGTCTGTGAGAACAAATTTTGGGCAGCCATGACAGTGAATAATTTGCTCTAAGATGAACCTTGCAGTGGCCTCTGCGCTGGCGTGCTGAAGAGCTTTCACCTCTACCCATTTGGTGAGGTGATCTATGGCCACAATTATATATCTGAGCCAACCAACGCACATTGGAAGGGGGCCAACCACGTCAATCCTGATGGTGTGCCAAGCAAATTTGGGCTTGACAGCCTTATATTAGTGCTTGGGCACAAATGGCTTCTTGTTCTGGCACTTTGTGCAGCAAGTCAAGGTTTCCTTAGTGTCAAACAGCAGAGATTCCCAATAGTAGTGGAGCTGAATTGACATACAGTCTTTTGGAGGCTGCCATGGCCTACAGCTTTTGGGCAGCCATAATTAAAGACGCTCTTTTGGAGGGGCAGGGGAAAACATACTTATTTCTTTGATGGTATTTGTATAGTTAACCATCTTCTACTCTGAAGTCCTTCATCAGTTCCCAGAGAATGGCCTGAATCTCATCAGGCTTGTTGTTGAACTGGCCAGTTAACATCTTATTGTACAGTATATTGGCCTGTGATGATACAATATTAACAGTCAGGAGTCTGGATAGACAGTCAGTGTTCTGATGCTTTGATCCTGGCCGGTGTACTATATTATAGCCAAATGCCTGTAGTTTCTGAGCCCATTGTGCTAAGTGGCCCTCTAGGTCTTGTAGATTCTGAAGCCAACTTAGACTGGCGTGGTCTGTAACCACAGTGAAGTGAACTCCATGGAGATACACCCGGAACTGTTTGTAGGCATATATTACTTCCAAACATTCACGTTCTGTCACTGTGTAATTTTGCTCCTGACTATTTAAGGAGCAACTGGCGTAGGCAACTGGGTGTTATTCTCCATCATTGTCATTCTAGGACAATACTTCTCCAAGCGCGCTCAGGAAAGTGTTGATATGTACCACAAAAGGCTTAGTAAAGTTGGGATACATAAGTACTAGAATGCCGGACAGGCTGGTTTGTAGTGAGTCAAAAGCAGACTGGCAGGCAGAGGTTCATGTAAAAGGTACTCCATTTTTAAGCAGACAAAAAATAGGTTCACCTGTACGCAAGAAATTTGGAATGAACCTGTGATAGTAACCTACCATGCCTAGAAATACCTGTATATCCCTTTTGCTCTCAAGAGTCTTTATCTTAGTGATGGCCTCAATCTTGGCGGGTTGTGGCCATAGTCCCTTGGTGTCAATAATGAAACCTAAGTATTTGAGCTGGTCCTTAAAGAACTGGCACTTCCTAGGTTTTATCTTCAAGTTGGTGTCTGCGAGTTGCTTAAAGAAAGCTTCCAAGTGCTCCAAATGATCTATGAACGTCCTAGAGAAGACATTAATATCATCCAGATACACAAGGACGCAGGATAACTTCAGATCTCCCAGGATGATATCCATAGCTTGCTGAAACATAGCCAGGGCGATACACAATCCTTGGGGTATTTGTGTTGGTTGGAAGAGACCTTGCAAAGTGATAATGGCACACTTCTCTTGTTCTTCTGGAGAAATTTCAATCTGCCAATACCCGGAGATCAGCTCCATAGCAGAGAAAAACTTTGCACCTCCCAGGCGGTCTTGGGCATTGTCAATTCTTGGCAGTGGGTAGGAGTCCTTCTTTGTGATCAGGTTTAGATGTTGATAGTCTATGACTACTTGGTTACTTCCATCCTTCTTTTTTACTATAAGAATGGGCAACACCCAGGGACTCTTTGATGGAACCAACATTCCTCTATCCAGGAGCTGATGTATTTCCTCATTGACAGTCTCCTTGCTGGCCTTTGATTGTCAAATGGGGTGGAGTCAAATTGTTTTGTTTTCACCAGTGTCAATGTGATGGGTGACATCCGCTGCACAGCCCAAGTCAAAGTCATCCTCAGAAAAGATGCACCTGTACTTCTCAGACAGGGCAATTGCTCTTTCCTGTTGCTCTTGATTTAAAGAGGACAGGTCAGCCAGTGGGGTAGTCACATAGGCACTGGCTTTGACCTGATCAGTTAGCCCCATTTCTGATAGGTCTCCAATACATTCAAAGCCGACCAGTTCCTCAATTGGCAGAAGATGCACAAATCCTACTATCTGGTGTTTCTTCATGTGGATGTTGTGGTCCTGCAGATTGGCAAGTAGGATGTGCACTTCTTCATGTCCTGGCATAATTATACCAGGCGCTATGCAGGATTCAAACCTTGATCTTCCCCAGGGCTGATGTATTTCTCTGTATAGCCCTTTAGGAATTTCTAGGATCAATCCTGTTGGTACAACACACTGTGTACCAGACTTGAGAGTGAAGGTTACCAGAGAGCGCAGTGGAATACATTTATGCTCTTTTATCTGGGTTGGAAATTTCTTGCTCTTTCTTCTCTTCTTCTCATATGGTACTGCTACAATCCTGTCCTTGTATGCCAAATTAATCATCAGTTTCTCTTTGATACTGGCAGCGTCTTTGGTGTAGTATAGAGGGATGGTCTGCTTCAATATGGTGAAGCTGTAATTTTCCATATCAATCTTCACACCATATTTTTGCATGAAGGCAGTGCCAATCAAAATGTTGTAGTTTTGACTGGGTAGGACAACAGCGGGAGACAAAACAGCTATAGATCCAAGTTGCATTGTAATAGCACTATATGCTCCCTTGGAAGTTGTAGTGTGTAAGCCAGCAGTGTCATAGACTCTACTGTGCGCAATATTGGGAGCCAGTCCTAATTTTTGGACCAGGCAGGTTGAAACTATATTAATTAGTGCTCCACTGTCTATATTAGCTCTTACTTTCACCTTATTAACAGAAATGTTGGCATATGTACACTCAGAGTAAGTTTCAGAATATAAATTTAATAGGTGGATCCCAAGAGGTTCCAGGGTGTCAAAGTATTGCTTGAGACTATGCCCAATTTTAGGGAAGTTGTTCTTGATAGTTTCAAGTGACATTGCCAGTTGGACGCCCTTAAGGTTTGGAACATTGCTGGAGATATTCAGGCTCTCATTCAAGCAAGTTTCCTGTACTTGCGCGCATAGAGTTTGGAGACTACCTCAACTGCGTTAGCAGTAGTCTTCCGGGGTCTTCCTCTTCTGCAGGCAGGGATGGTGTACAGGTCATCAGCTACCAATTGGTGAACAGGATCTTCCTCAAAGTCTTGACTAGGGGCAAAGTATCCAGGAGATCCTATCATCTGGGCAGCATTCTTGGCGGGGTCCTTGGCGGGCTTGGTGGGTTTTTGGCAGGCTGGGCAGTCTCAGTGGCAATCTTGGCAGGCTCTTCTAGTTTATCTCTGTTGGGTTCTTTTAGAATAGTCAAGGGAATGGCGGGTGCAGTATATTCCATTACTGGCCCGCCTTTGCTTTTCCCTGACTCTTCTCATTGGTATCTAATACTACATTGACCCCAGGAGGTTTGCCTTTAGACCAACATTGACTTGCCCAGTGCCTCTTTTTGTTGCAATTTTGGCAGGTAATGTTGGAATTATAAGGCTTCACCTCTCCAGGGAGTTTTGCGGTAGGATCCTTCTCCCCTTCAGGCAGCTTGGCAGATCTGAACAACCCTGGTTTCTTCATCAATTCTCTGACCCATTGCAACCAGCTATTCCTTTGTTGGGGGCGTCAAATTGGGCCCCAAGCCAACCCAGATAACTGGTAATCTTCTGGGTGTTGTTGGCCTAGTCAATTACTGGGAACATCTCATTGCAGAGTTCTCTAAACAGCTGAAGAGCTCCACTCATTGTGATGTGGCAGTCCAAGTCAGTAAGTACTCCTGCCCCCAGGAGTACCTGTGCTTTGTGGTAGAAGCGGTCAGCAAAATCCTGTACACTCTCATATTTCTTGAAAGAGATATTACTGAATTTGGCCTTCCTTGCTTGAAGTTTGGTTTCACTGCCAAATTCCTCAATCACTGGAATTTTTGCATCCTCATAAGACCATTCTTCTGCTAGAAGTTGAGGCATGATCACGTCCACACTGGTGGGGTCTAGAGCATTGATCAGAGCTGTTGCCTTCATGTGGTCTGAAGCTCTACACATCAAAATTTTGAATAGGCAAATAAAGGTTTTAATGTTACCTTTTTGGTCAAATTTTAGGGAGTTCAGAGGCTTGAAATTGTGATCAGGGATCTTTGTTTCCTCATGAGTTTCCATTACTGGTTTGACAGGGCAAAGACCAGTCAGTGGAGTGAGTGGCGGCAAGGCGGTAACTCCTATGAGAACATGACGGGTCCCTCTGCTATCATATGTACCATGGTTGGAGGTAAAGTAAAAAAATTCAGGGGACAACACCTTCTGTTGCTCAGGGGAAGAGTTTGGGACAGGGCTCCGCTTATCCTCTACAGACAAGCTGTTATTGGATAGCATTGCCTGTTCTAATCTACTGAGTCTTTCTAATACATTAGCCTTGAAGTCCTTTCTGGTGGCTTCATTAGATTGCACTTGCTCCAAGAGACTGCTATGGTTTCCTTCCATAATCAGAGTAGTTGAAGCTAGCAGATCTAAACGTTTACTGTAGGCGTCCAGCTTGTGTTCAAGGGCGGCAACCTGAGTGCGGTTATCTTCCAGGTCCTGGTATAACTTGTTTGTCAGAGTACAGACGGTCTCTATAATTTCCCATAAGCTGTGCTTGTTGTTGGTATAAGCTTTGTGGTTGAAGCAGCAGGCGTGCTGGTTTTGAGTCTGATCCAAGATTGAGGAGCCATCTGAAGAAGCTGGCTTTTCCTTCATTTTGTTCACTTTCTCAACCAGTTTGTTCACCCAGGCAATGATCTTGTTCTGGTGTTCCTTGTGGCAGGCGCTATTTTCTGAGACCATGCTGTGAATCCTATCTTGTCAATCTGCTATCTCATCCACGGTAGACTGGTGGGCCAGGAAGCGTACCTTCTTGGCCAGGTTAACACTGTGGTGGTTACGTCTGAGGCCCATTGAGGAGTCAGACCACGGGAGTTGAGGATCTCAGCCACCACTTGTACCACCTGGTTGTTGAACTGGGAAACTATCTCATCTACATGATAATGTGCAGAAGAAGCAGCTTCATTAATGCTACCCACAGCTTGTTGGACAGTGTGGAATCTGGAGTTCAACTGATGTACCAGGGTGACGTGGGCGTGCTGAATTTTGATCCTGAACTGGCCCATCTCCTCAAGGTCAAGGTTTTGGCGGGCCACCAAGCGCTGAACATGCTTGATGGCGGGGTGCACAAAGTATGACAGAACATTGGTTATTCTGTTGACTCCTTCTCTTTTCAGAAGTAGGCCAAACTGTGTGCTACTGGTCTTTTGATAGATTCTGAAAGTTAACCACAAGTGTTCAGAGGATCTCACAGTGGTAAACAGGGTGTAATCACTATCCTGTTATTTATCACCGTTGGATTTATAGCCTTGCATCAAGGCGTCCATAAGTGACCGCACATCCTCAATGGTGTAATTCCTTGGTTTGTGTTGTACCATTGTATCAGTGATGTCAAGGTTGATTTTGTCCACTGGCACTTCTGATACCTGGTAGGGAGCAATCTCCAAGCAGAGGGATGCATCCCATTCCGCATCACTGGTTTTCATGTAGCCCCCATACTTATCAACAAAGCTGGGTGGTGGGGCAAAGACTTGCCAACAACAGACAGTGCATGTAACTCATTTTGTAAGTGAGCACCACTGTCAGAACTTTTGGTTCTTCTCTCAGACCTGACGGTCTGATTACAATTTTCTTTATTGAGTAATTGAGATATCTTGGTCATTGTGTTGATAGATGCTTGTATGGTGACAAGCGTTACTTGCAACGTCTGGTATTTCCTTGGCAAGGCAACAGCTAGCAATGTTCAAGGGAGGCAACTTCCAAGCGGCTTTCTAAACAGGCGGCTTGCTAGTTTTTCAAGTACTGACAATAGTCTTTGAACTCAGATATCTTCTTCTACTGTGAAAAGGTTCTACAGTAGGATCTTGGTATTATTGTCTGCCTTCCATTAGTCTAATGGAAGGGCTTTTATAGAGCCAGCGCTCTCTTGCCAGGATAAGATCATCTGGCGCATCTAACTCTTGCTTGGTAGTCTTTTCACCCCCAGACCACCAGCATCAACCCCCAGAGTTAGGAATCCATGCAATGGCATGGGATTCCATATCATAGTACCCTGCGCTGGGCACTAATTGCCGTAGAATGATACATAATCTATTAGCGTGCCAGCAGTGGCGGCGCTAATTTATGACTCTATTTTTAGCGCATGACACTTTGTTCCTAGGCAACCTTTCTTGAATTGATTTGCAATGACACTGGCGGTTTTCTAGTGCAAATTGGACATGCTCTTTTTGATCCTTGGGGAAACCCATAATAACTAACCCAGCGGTTTGCTAGAGGATTCCGGAATAACTCTAGCCAATCAGGAACCAGTCATAATTGGAGTCTATAGTATTCCCGGTTGTTCTTGTAATAAGTGATCCAAATCTACTTCACAAAGGCTTCTCAGATCAATTAAGCCTGCTAGTAATATTAGAAGCTTCTCCAATATATGGCTTGGCAGGCCGCCAAGGTAGAACAAAGTCAGTATAAATTTGTGACAAGGGGTTAATTATTAGAATCACCCTAAAATTAGAAGCTTATTATTGTGGATCTATATTAGTAAATCACTATTATTTTATAATTAAAGTTAAGTCTATTCTTGATTGGTATCACCATTAAAACTGTTTCATCGTTGATTTTAAATTCCGACTAAAATCCAATAGAAAATATTACCTTGTTTCTAGATCGATTAAGAAGTTTAATCCTTGGTGTCAAATCTAAGTTGACTTTCTGTATGTTAACGAATTATCAAGATGCAGACAGTTAACCTACAGGTAGCTTTAATTCTGATGGTTGCGCCTAATCCACATGTGATCTTAAACTACAAAAGCATACTATATTCGCGACAAAAAATCAATTATTTTTTTAATCCGTAAACTATATATTAATATTTCCCCCTTTAACAAAAATTAATCTAGTTTTAAATTTAACTATAATAAAAAGTGAGATGGACCATCTTAAGGCTTAGAATTTATAATGTAAACCTTTTTTACATCAATCAGCACTGGTAGAACAATATAGCGTCTCCACTTAGATGGAACTGGCTATAGGTCTATTTGTTTGCTAAAATTACTATAATCCAAGAGCATTTAAAACAAAACCAATTTTTACCACCCAATCAAACTATTTTATAACGCGCATGAATTTTATGCAGATTGCTAAAAAAGGCTAGAGCTAACCATTGGATGATCAAAGTGCGACTCAAAGATTCTATCAAATTACTACAAATCGATCTCAAATAGAATGCATTGATCCCCAGAAAGGTCGCATTAGCACCAATGACGAAATCAATATTTCCCAACGGAAAGTCAAATTATGAGAAGATTCAATAAATAATATTTGATATAAAATACGTTTTAAATTTGTAGAAAAGTATGCAAATCTGTTTCATCTCAACTTTATCATCATGTACAAAAAAGGCGGGGATTATGCATTAAATTAAACATAAACCAACGTGCTCGGGGTTGGGGTTTGTAAACTAAGCTATAAAAGCCATTAGCTCTTCATCACACTCATCAAAAATGCGTTCTTACATTCCTTTGTCCTTTTTGGGAGTCATCGCCGCTCAGTTCAGTAGCGACAACCGCTGTGGTACCCAAAATAAAGGCTTGATGTGTGATCCCCAAGGACCTTATGGTGGCTGCTGCTCAAAGTTTGGCTACTGTGGCAGCTCTTCCGTATATTGCGCTGTAGACAACGGTTGTCAATCTGGATGTAACAATGGTACAGTAGCTGCACCAGCTGAAGCTGTCAAAGGGTGTGGTGATGGATTCTGCGATGTCCGCTCTGAAACCTGCAACAGCTGCCCCAAGGACTGCGGGGTATGTCAGCTACAATACCTCGACAAATGCATTATCCCTGGACAGGTCGCACTGACCTTTGATGACGGACCTGATCAATACGCAAACCAGCTTATGGCCATTGCCAACCAACTCAACGTCAAACTAACAATGTTTGTTATTGGCAACAAACTCAAGAACCCCACCTACCAACGATACCTCAAGAAATACCACGCTGCTGGCCACACCATCGCATCCCACACCTACTCTCACCCCTTCATTACCAAACTGACCGACGACCAGCTGCGTGAAGAAATGTCTAAAACCGACGATGCCATCCACAAGATCATTGGAGTCCGCCCCATCTTCATGCGCAACCCCTACTCCGACTCCAACCAGCGCACAATGGCCCTTCTGGAATCCATGGGCTACAAGAGCATCTTCACATCCCTGGACACCGAGGACACCGTCTTTGGTGTCACTGAACCCAGCCGCATCATCACAAACACCATCCAAGGGCTTAAGGCTGATCCCAAACTCACTCCATATGTTATAACTCAACACGAGACATACAAGAGTTCAGTCTCTTCGTTGCCCAGGATAGTAGCAGAAATCCACAAACGTCGCTATACCATTGTTTCTATTGAGAAGTGTTTTGGCACTGACAGCGCATATAGAAAAGATGTCTGCGGTGACGGCAAATGTACTGGATACATCGAGAATTGCAGTACGTGCCCAAAAGACTGCGGAGTCTGCCCCAAATAATAGGAAAGTATATAATTAAATACATCTAATAACAAGTGCTCATATCCAACTCCAAAAATATCACATAGTTGATTTTTATTACTTTTTAAGCTAGGAGTTTTTTAATTTTTCATCTCCTATCATAATATTATTTTGTAAATATTACTGTTTTCAGACATCATAATGAGCTTTGAATGTATAGATGTATAGCCATTTAAGGGTAAACACCTGATTTCCAACATTATTTTTTAAAATAGAACTTTCCTAAAGCTTTTAAGAGTGGCGGTATAAGGAACATGGCCTTAGGGAATTGAGGATAGGGGACAAGGGACAAGGGTTCAATTCAGTGATTTTGTTGTCATTGGATTGTCTGGCTGGTCCATGCTGGAAATTCCAACTATGGGTAAGGACCAGCAAATAACATCCACATAGAGGCAGGGCTAGGTGACAGTCCCAAGGAATTGAACCTAGGAGTTTTGGGGCCAAGCTGGAATGCCTCAACTAACTCAGGAACACCAGGCCACCAACTTGAACACATCCAGGTTTCTGACACCATCCTTGCTATAATACAAATTCTAACTTAAAGGTATCATTTCCAAATTTTTGGAATATAAAATCTATTTAAAGACTATATATTTTTTAATTTGTTGGGTTTGTTGCTAGAAATGATAGTTTTAAAAATTATGGGTACCCTTCTTGTGACCGTACTACAGTCACATTAGGCTGTGGTTTCACAAAGATGTTGAATTGTGATGAATTTCATAGGTTGAAATTCAAAACAATAAGATTGGCCTTGGAGAGATTTTACAGCATAGTAATGATACCCAGGAATCAATTAGGCTGTACTAATTGAGGGTCAAAATGAATAATATGAATGATTCAGATTATGAGACTAGGTGTCTCAAACTGTGTAATTAACCATGGAGGTTAATTGATACCCAGGAAGTAATTAGGCTGTACTAATTGAGGGCAGAAATAATTAATCTGAACAATTTAGATTATGAGGCTAGGTGTCTCAAACACAATTTATTAACTGGGAAGGTTAATTAATTGATACCCTGGAATATGATTAATGAGGATTTAATCATAGGGCCAAAATGGACTTGACTGTGTCAAGTAAAGACTTGTTGTCTTCAAACAGATTAATTAACTAGGAAAGTTAATAAATATATGCTGGGAATATAATTAATGAGGATTTAATTAATTGTTTAATTGCCTTGACTGTGTCAAGAAGTTTGGTTAAGGTTAGCCAAAAGTAAACCCCCAAATTGTGGTATAAATGCGCCATTTTGGCAAATTCATTGGGTCAAAAGTGCTGCTGCACCGCCCAGTGAATGTTTCAGGCGCTGGGGCACCACCTGGGAAAGTTCCTGGGCACCGCGGTGGCACCTGGTTTGAGTTTCAAAGTGTTTTAATGGGTTTTAAGGCAAAAAACCATTAAATTCAAAAATAACTAAATATAGACAATGGTATCTATACATTCAGGATTGATCAGCTGGTTCCCAGTTGGAACAAGGATAGCTTGGATCAGGAATACATATATTTCACAGGGTTTTGGCACCAGAAGTCTGGAATGCTTCAAGCCAAAGCAATATATTTCCACGGAAGGAATCAGGTGATTCTGGAATGTATTAGGGCACATTATTATAGGTTAATAGTGTGAAGATCTTTTTGATGAAGTTCTAGATTGGATGACACAGTTATGTCATAAACCATGTGATAGAAATCCAGGTGTGATTCCAGAACCAGAGGGGTTTTCAGCTGAATGTACCCCAATTGGTATATAATGGAACATGATAATAATTAATAAAAAATGATGCTTATGTGTGACAATGGTCACTTTCCCCTCAATCTTTTTATGCTTTGTGTTTTTGGCTTTTAACTGAAATAAGACTACCATGGAATGAAAGAGATGGTCTGCAGCTAAGACTATGGGAAGCAAAAAACGTGAAAGTGATCACCAGATGGCAACAAGTTTAATGCCAAGATTGCTTGCCTGGAATCCAAGCTCATTGAAGCTTATATAAAGGATTCCCCGTCAAACCGTAAAAGAGTCAGAACGGGATAATGAAGAAGTAAGCATGAATTTCCTGGATCTTTCACACTTCTACAAGATGAAACTCCAATATTTGAAATATAAAATTAATTTACTGTATTAAATTCAGGGAACTCATCTGAGAACACAATCAAAATTGCCTTCAAAACTGAAAATCTTATTAATTTGAAACTAAGCTACTTTTTGGCTCAAGTTTAAATATAATCTCTCTTGATTTTCTTATTTTGATTCAGATTACTATTAAACATCAATTATTAGATAATTATACTGTAAATTCAGAACCTAATGGCAAAAATGCAGGATTATCAAATCCTAGGACCAAATTTTGAATCATATTTGTGGGCAACTCAGCTGAGTGAAAATTAAAATATCAAATAAAATCATTTAATTGATTTGAAATTGTCCAAATTTTTTAAATTTGAAAGTTTTGAATACCTACTACAAATAATTCAACCAACATAAGACAAATCTTTCCAAGAGAATGTAGGATGCATAAATCAGAAATAAAGGGTTCTAATGTATAGTTTGGTATTTTCTATAAATCTAACAAATTATAAATAAAATGAAATAAACAACAAATATGAAATTGCAGGATTTTCAAATCCAAGAACCAGATTTCAAACTATAATTTATGGGTGTCTTAAACAGGAATAAAAAGGATCTATTGTGGATTCATGCCAATTCTTTTAGGAATTATTAGAATTCTTGAATAATCACTCAATTTAATTCTAGGAAGGCTAAAATTTTGATGTCTAATATATACCAAATTATATATACTTAACAATAAAATAGACCAGAATGTAACCTTCTCTTATTGAGTTGTATTATTTTTATTAAAGTTGATGTATATTATTAGTAGAACTCTTATTAAAGCGGACCCTTTCAATTATTTTACATACATAAACTATCTTTTTATCAGTTATTGCAACTTAAATTAAGGGTAAGCTGTTTTAATAATGAACTTTATGTATTATTACAGTAAGTTTTCAGGAAACAACGCCCATGTCAACACTTTTAATGTTGATACTATAGTAAAGTGTCAATCCGGTTTTACATAATTTTGTCTCCTGGATGTCGACACTTTTTTAATTAACAAAACACTTTACCCTGAACATTTCTAATATAAAAAATTATTTTAAAATACATTATTATACTAGAATAATACCAGAGAAATCAAAAACTGCAATAAAAAATTACCATAAGTAATAAGAATAAGGAGATATAAGCAACTGTTTTTTCAATTTACTATGTAATTTACACTCTTTATTATAAAATTATTTTTTATTCCCATAAAAATTAAAATTCCAATGAACCAAAAAGAAAGATATTTTATATATCATTATAACTACAAAATATAAGAAAACTCTAATTTAAATTTATTATACTTTATATAAGCACAACTGAAAAAATCTCATGCCTTAAAGATAAATTAACAAAATATAAGATATTTCTTACAAAACATATTGAAACTGTATCTGAAACTTACCATTTATACCTAAAAAGATATGTAATATCCAAAAAAATAAAAATAAAATAAAAAAGTAAAATCAATCCAGGCAAAGCAAAGAAAAGTTTATTTGGCTAATTAAAGCCACCAGCAAGAGTAGTGGCAACATCTTCAAGGTACTTCTTAATCTCTGCCACCTTATACTTTTTCTTGACCACCTTCTGCACGCCCTCCTGGTAGTCCTGCTCCTTGGACTTTTGCTTCTTGGGGGCCACTCAGTTGGCTAGATTGCAAAACTTGGAGACAGTCCGGGCCTGCTCCTCCTGTAGCTTCTGGAAGAACTTGTTGTACTTGGGGTTTGGCCCAAGCTTCACCTTCAGGTGCTTGTGCCAAACCTCAAGGCTGGAGGTGGTCTTTATCTCCCCCTTGAGGTGCCCTGGCAATTCCAAGGGGCAGTGGCCCCGCTCTTTCCTCTCTGGGTGGTCACCTTCTTGCCTACCCATTGCTTTTCAAAGTACTCAAGGTAACCCTTGAAAATGGTGGAGTTCTTCTTCACATAAGCATCCTCCAGGAGGGCCTCAAAGCCAAGCCCAGTATGCTCTGGCCGCACAAAAGCCAAGGCAGCAAACTGGGTGATAGCAAAGCAGCTTCTCCCTTTATCATCATTAATATACTTGTCAAAAAGCTCCTTCTTGCTCTTGAGATTCTTGATGAGGACCTTCCTAAAATGGAAGAAGAAGCCCTGAACTTCTCCATTGAAGGTGGCCTTGAAGGCTCTGAAATGAGCTTGCTTGAAGTCCATTATGATCAACTTTGGCCCAAGTGAGCGCGCATGATCTAGCTGCTCTGTGGCTATAGTGGACTCATCCTTCTTGGCAGAGGAAGGGCTTGCTCTGGTGGCGTGAGTGGGAGGGGGGAGTTGGTTGGTGGAAAGGGAGCTCAAAGCATCCCAGGCAATTTTAAATGCTCTGGTGTAGACTTCTGTCTTTGCATCAGGCAGAAGGAAGAACACAAGAGGGATGATCTGGTCATTGAACTGCCCATGCAGGACCCAAAGCTGCTTGAAGATGGTTGGGAAGGTTGCAGATGTGCCGTCACACAGCCAGGTGGTAGCAGTATTAAGCTGCTCCAGGTTTTGGGTTGTGGTGTAGGCTATAATCTTATCCTCCACTTCCTGCCTGTTGTCATGGAGCAGGAACATCTCACCATCCTCAGTTTTTTTGAGGGCATCTGTGAGGATAAGGTCTTCAACAGTGGTGGCGCTCTTGGCCAGAGGGTTTGAGGCTTGGTACCTATCACTCACAAACTTGACCAACTGGGTATGGGTTGGTACCCTCTTGAGGTTGGTGGGGGAGAGTTACTTGCATGCAAGCACAGACAGCTGGGTTGGGGGTAGGTCCTTTGAGGTGGGCATGACCTGCACCAGATACCATTTGAGAAGGCGGACAATGGTTGTGTTGGGCATCACACAAATGTGTTCACCCTTGATGATCTGTATCAAGTCCCAGCGCTCAGTATTGAGCCGCACTGGGAAGGAGCGGTCCTCACAGGTGTAATGCCGGCTCTTGAAGCCCCAGTTAGCATTGTTACAGGAAAAGATGTACCCATTGGCCACCATGGCTGGCCCACCTTTGACACTCATTATTGAAAAAAATTTGGAACAAAAGAAGGAACCTTAAACTTCCTATCAACGTTGCAAATTTTATGGGCCAACAGAGGGTCCCAGGGGCCAGCAGGAGCATGGAAGAAGCCAGGGAAGTAATCAGGGCAGGGCTTTGAATCATCCTCCAATGAACTGGAAGGGGGGAGTTTGGTGGTGGTGGGGAAGCAGAAGGGGGCTTGTTGTGGTGCTCCTCATGTGCAGGAGACTTATCCTTGGGTGGGGACTTTTGGGCTAAGTGCTTCTTCTTGGTTGGCTCCTCATCTGAAGCTGAGTTTTAGAAACTGTGATCCATAAGGGAACTATCAGTTTCCTCTCCCCCAGTGGAGTGAGCAGGGCTCTACTCAGGAGAGGGCTCAGGGGAGGGCTTTGGGGAGGGCTTGGGGGTGGCCTTCTTTGATGAGACAGGCTTCTTCTTGGTAGATTTGGTTGGCTTAGAGAGACGCTTGGTTCCTTTGGGCTGCTTAGAGGTGTTCTTGTCCTAAATAAATAGTAAGAGGGTTTAAAATAAAGCAATGTATTTAAAAAAAACAACTTAAAAAATATAATATATAAAAAGGAAACTTTATATGGCTTTTTTTGGCATTTAAAAGGTAAAAAATACTTGTATTTTTTATTTTATTAAAGTTATAAATAACAGGTTAAAAGTTAAAGATTTATGTTAAATTATTAGCTTTATAAATAGATTTTATTTTAAAAATTAGAAAATATGAAAGAGGTGTCAAGGATCTGGATGTACAAGGATTATGGCTACCGCTAACCTACTTAACATCCAGCCATTGCCCAATTTGGTGCCCTTCCAATATACTGTTCAACATACCAAGAATGGTAACCAAGCAATATCACATGACAATCCAAGTATCCAGTGGCCCGAACCCATCCCGCACATGACCAACCCCTAGGTTCAATCCAACTAAATCTCTGCCACAGCCCAATCTATATAAGTCTAAAAGATTATCCAATAAAATATACTTCTCTCCTAATTCCATATTTGAATCTTCCCCAAAAGGCGCTCCTCATCAGAGGAAACTTAAAAATACAACATATTAAAAAATCAGATGCTTTTATTATGTAAAACATAAAGTTTCATATGTGAGAAATGAAAAGCATTGACATTATGAGTGACAATTAGTAAAAAAAGCTGAATTCTCACTGTCAAGATTTTGTGGTCTTGAGGAATAGTCTTTATTATTCATTATAGTATGGATGTTGATATAGATTGTATGAGGACAATCTTTGCTACCAATTGGGTCTAGGTGAGGCTACAACCTGGTGGTATCCCAAGTTCATAGGAGAAAACACACGGGTCTGCAAGTAAATGGCAGTGAGTACTACTTGGATACTTCTGACTACTAGGCGTTGGCTAGTAGTGATACAACAATAGAGATCCTTTTATCTCTATCTTAAAGGGTGATTATTCTGCTAAATCTCTAATCAGGAGAGCACCTCATATAGGGTGGATAAGCCCTCTTGCCAGATTATAATCTGATGCTTCCAACTCTTACTAGTCAGTCTATCTGTTCCCCAGACTGCTAGTTTCAGCCCCCAGAGTTAGGCAGCCATGCCAGTCTGGCATAGGACTTCAATAGATTACTGGACCTCAGCTTATCTCATCAGTGTATTGGCAGCATCTGGTTTGTGGTTTATGCATATGCAAGTTTGGTTACCCTGTCAACTGGGCTTTTGCATCATGTATTATTCTTTTTAAATGACCTTATATATTGGTCATAGAATTCAAGGTATCTCAAAGCGCAAATGTTTGGCGGGAACCATATTGCATTATTATTATTGGGTATTCCATCTTATTGGCTGAGAGGTGTTCTGTGCTTGAGATCAGGTATCATCAAGCTTATTCAATCAGAGTCAATCCAATGGGAGGATCAGAATTGGGTCAGGATCAATCTTTGGAGTAATACTCAATGTACTGATTAGCCAAAGTGTGGAGCAGGATCAGCTGATGCTTTCCTTAAGCTTTCCATCTGTATGGCAATTGGCCATCTAACCAATCAGCCAGGGGAATAATGGTCAAGTCTACCATATTATTCCGGAGTCCTGACACTCACTGTTAATTAGAAAAATGTAGACATTACTTTTGACAACATTGTCACTGTCAACATGCTCTTGAAAATTTACTATGAAAAAACATAGTCACTTAATTGAATTTACGCGGGCTAGCAAATATTAGCGGTTTTCTGTGTGTTTTTGTTCACATAGTAAAATTAAAAAAATATGAAAATAAGTAAAAAAAGTATCAAAGTTCTTTATTCTTTTATTAAAAATAATATTTGGGTAGTGATAATATGATATTTTACCATTGTGTATATAAGAAGTTGTTAACATGTTGGTTAAGATAATGAAAAGGGTTAAGTGTTGACAACATTACTTACGACATTCTTTATATGAAGTGGCATATTAATTTAAGCTTAATTGCGCCACTCTAATTTGCTTAACTCCACCCAGCAGATGATCACAAGCAAATAGACAACATTTCTGAGTGTTGACATTATTTTCAATAATAAATTATATAGTAAATTACATAGTAACTCACACTTAAATTATTGGATCCCTGTTAACCACCAATCCATGCATGATATTAAAACCCGGAATAAGTGCCACATATATATTTATAACATGAACCTTTCAGCAATCAAATGTATGTGCACTGTATTTTTTTATATATTAATTTAATAAAAAAATAATTTTAAATGCACACCTAATTTCTTGGTTGTAGATGCTTCAGTTTTATTATTAAAAATAAGTTATGCTTAAAAAGTGTTGACATTGACACTTTTACGTCGTGAAAACAAATAAAAATTAATTAATTTTTATTATTAAATGTAAAGGAAAAATCTGGTTAAATTGAGTTTTTGATCAAGCTTAATATTAAATCATGTTGAAATGGCCACAATTTTGTTGCATTTTCTGGGTTTGCACCCCTAAACACTTTAAAAAAATTAAGCTAGCGCAACTAGCAAAAAAATAGGAAATTTCAAGTTTTGAGTTGCCAGTGGCCAGTGGCCATGTTGACAAAGTGTTGACATGGGAGCTGTTGCCAGTTTTTAACCTGTTGAGATGAGCAAAATCAACTCAGTCTAAAAAAAATTGAAAATCAAGGAAATTATATTAAAATGCAAAAAATTTGGGTCTACTTCAATTTTTTAGACTGAGTTGATTTTGTTTATGTCAACAGGTTAAAAACTACTGTATTAAGGATGTTAAATTTCAAATGAGTTTAGAAATTTCTATTAAAAATCAGATCATATATTACAATTGATAACAATCAATTGTAATATATGATTTTATTTTTAATAGCATTTTCTAACCTTGAATATAATTTAACACCATTAATAACAATACATAAATATATTTTTAAAACAGTGTACCCTTAAGTTAAGTTACAATAACTGATAAAAAGACAGTTTGAATTGAAGCATAAAGTTGAAGCAACCAAATTACAATGCATAAAATGATGTGCTAAATCAAAGTGCAGTAAACTGATGATTTTTCTTTTGAAGGTTTCCCTTCAAAGGCTTTCTTTTTCACCTCACCTTTCTTCCTCAAAAACTTTCAAAAAAATTATTGTCAAGAGAGTGGCTTGCAAAACATTGTATGTTATTGTGGTTGCTATTTTAGTGGTTTGGAGTGAATAACATTGTACTGTTTCTGGTTTTAGACAATTTTATATTATATATATTCTTCATGTCTAAAAATGATTATCAAAATTTAATTTTTCATTGATTTCAGTTTTAGTGAAGACTCTTGACTTGGATTGTTTTTCCCTAGTTTCTTACTGTACATTAAATTTGATTCCAAATGCTACAATTGATTTTTAATATACTAGTGGCTTTCTTTCACTATTTGAAATTTGGTTGTTAGATTTTACAATCCCTTGATCTCAAAAAACATATTTAGCTTAATGAAAGTGATATGTGGCTTTGAAAAATTCAATTCTGATTCCAGTTGATTCATTTTTCCCACCTAAAAACATGCAGCTTGACTTGAAATTAGCAAAATATCTATGAGATCCCACAACTTGAAATATCCAACTAAAATGTCAAAAATCAATTTAAAAAACCAAACCAAAATGAAATTTAAACTTTGAATGTAGGATTTGACAATCATGCATTTTTATCATTAGGTTCTGAATTCATAGTACCAGATAATGGTATCTTTATTGGATATGTAAAAGGAGGGCTAAATAGTTAATTTATCTGACACATAGTGTTTATTTATGATCATTGTCAGGATTTCTGGATATTGACTAATTAACAGATTCAACAAAATAACGTAGGTCAACAGTTAATTGTTCTTAGGAATGGTTTCAACAAAATAATGCGGGCCACATAATTGTGAAACCAATAATCAAATCATATTCTGGCATTAACCAAACCCCTATTCTTAATTAATGAGCAGAAAGTGCAGATATTGTGCAATTAATTAGTCCACCTCAAAAATCACCTCAAAAATGCTTCTCATAATAATTACTATTCTAATCTTTAATTATATCCTAGAACAAGGGCCATAATATGGGTCATCATCTGAAACACTTCTAGAAGAGTCCAACATGAGCTGAGCTGTCAGGCCAAACACTCCAAGATAAAAGGCTTTGAGCCTATTGTATTAGAGTAGCTCTGATTAAGTGAAACAATCATCTCTGTGAACTAGTAGCCAACCACAAGCTAGCTAGCCCTGGAAGTGGCCTAGGTAGACAGAAAGGATACCAATCTTTGGAAGATGTCAAGCAAGCCTTCTGTTAAAACCACTCCAAAAAGGCTGGGCCTCCTGCTGTGTTGCCCTAACGCTACTTTAGTCTCTTCTAGTGTTGTGAGCTAACTTGGATAGCACGTGTGCAGGTTGGCTGCCTTAAATCCAGTCCATTAGAATAAAAGACTGATGATTAAGTATTGATTTGATGATTAATCCAAGTCTTATTTCCTTAACATGAACCTCTCTTAGGCTTTAAATGGAGAGCAAAAGATGATACTGCTGTCTTATAATATAATTATCTATAGTCAAATAAAGAGAAAAACTATGAAGCTATATCCAGAATTATGAAGAACTGTCACAAATCCTCTGGGCCTTGGGCCTTGTCAGACTTGCTACCTCTGATGACAACAATTTATTCTGGGCCAAAGGTTCTCTGTACTTTCCTAATGTTAGAAGACTTAGGATATCATCTGGCAGATGATAAAATACCATGGTCCGCAATTTTCTGACAATCATTGATGTCAAATAGTTTGGAAGATCTGGATTCCCTTGAAACTTAATGAGTTGATCCTGGTGTAATATCTGAACCTGGTTATTAGAGCCACCTTTTACTCAGAAAAAGATCATTTCTTGGAGAAAGGATTTTCTGAGAAAAATTAATCAACTATATTGATACAAAAAGGATGGAGATTTTTATCATACACAAAAAATTTATCAAGCCACTAAGGGATAAAATATGTGATAGTGATTCAGCTTGGGATTGACACCATTGTGTGCAATTTTGTAAATTATTGGAGCTATAAATTGCTCCCACTATTTCTATATAAATTAGATCTCTCTACTCTTTTGGACTGGAAATATTATTGGCTTATAAATATCATGGGATGATTTTATTAGCAACCCCTATGTATTTTGGGAACAGTTGGCATTTAAAGTGTCTGAATGTTGACTTTCAGCATGTTGATTATCAAAATTAATTTTATATCCAGGTTGGCACATTAGAAAAGTCTAGATAAATTTTACTATCATGTAGCCTACTGGAAGTCAACACTTTTTTAAAAAGCAGAAACCTGTCCCTGAACATTTTACTTAATAAAAATTAAGCTTCAAAATAATTTTTAGGATAATATAATCATGCAAAATCCAAAATTAAAATAAAAAAAAGCAAAGCTATCTAAAAATATAATAAAAATCCACTTCAAAAATAACTTACTATGAAAATAACTGTTTTCTCTATAAATCTTTTTATTTATCATTTAAAAAGTTTATAAATTATATTTCAAAAAAGCTTGATAAAAATAAAGCATATTAAACAAAGAAGCTAAAGATAAAAAATTATTTTAAGAATATTTGATATAATAGCAACCCAAAATTACATATACTTTAGTACTAAAACACCTATTTAAGCTAGATAACCCGGGCTCTAGCATAAAAATCCTTTATATAAACCATTAATTCTTTCTAACCTTTTAATTTAAAGTATATTGCTAAATACTATTATTAGTTTTTTAGATTATATTATATAATAAGATATCAGAAAGTACCAAAAAAATTTATTATAAACTAAGTTGGAGGTTTGTTGCAAGAGAGTACAGTGGCAATTTCGCTTATCTGCTCCCCAAGCTCAGATAGCTTGTACTTATTCTTGACAGCTGACTTGATCTGCTCTTTATAAATACTAGCCTTGCACTGTCTTCTCCTCTTTGGAGCCCTTACTTTCATATCCCAAAGGGAGGAGATAGTCTTCCCCTGTTCAGCCTTAAGGTGCTCAAAGAAGGTGTTGTATCTGAGATTCACCCCAAAGGAGGACTTTAGATGTTTATGCCAGTTTTCCAGGCATAATGCTGTCTTCATCTCATCCTTGAGAACATCTTGATAGAAATTCCAGCTTGCCTTTGCTGTTGGCTTGCCCCTGCGGCTGACCACCTTGCATCCCACCCACTGTGGCTCATAGTAGTCAAAGAAGGGTTGGAACTCAGCTTCATGGCTCAAGGCACAAGGGTCATTATAGAGAAGCTCAAACCCTTGGCCAACCTGCTCAGGATTTTACAGTAGTTTTAAAAGCTATGGCTTCAACTGAAAATACCTCAGATTTAGACAAAAATGATTTCAGATTTAAACAAAATCTAACTCTCAGGTTAAAATATACACTCTGTTAACAGAGTTTATTGGCTTTAATGGGCAAAATGAGTCAACACAGCAACAAAGGGCTCACACGCAAAGCAAAACCATTCAAAATACAATCTGAAATACATTGGTTCACAAACAAAATGGTGTGAGTTGACTTTTGGTGTACATATGTTTACTATGTGAATTAGTGACAAAATACACCCAAGCAAGGTGAGTCAAAACTCAAACCAAAAACAAAACACAATAGCAACTCACTACGTAAAAAAATCACTCATGCAATGTGTGCAGTGAATTTTAATCATTAATGATACCAAGGTATCTAAAATAAGACACAAGATCTGAAACATAAATCTTAAAAATATTGTGTTGGGTGTTTGAATTTGATAGTAAATCTAGGAAATGGGTGGATTTTTTTTGAGTATTCTAAAATAGGCGTTGTAAAACCAAAAACAACTAATTAAGAAATAAAAATTAGTACAATACGTCAATTCAAAAACACCAGCTCAAAAGACGCCATCTCAAAAAACTTTCAAGATGGCATTGGGATTTACATCAGCAAAATTAAAAAAAATTAATAAAAATTATTAAATAGTTATTTTTTACATATTGGTTTCTAATACAGTATCTCAAAAAACTACTTCACAGAAACACTATCTTGAATCAAAATAAAAAGAGTGCTATCCAAATAAGATTTTTTAATTATAAAATCACTTAATAAATACCCTAAAATATGCCTTCACAAAAAACTGCACCACAAAAACGCTATCTCAAATCAAAATAAAAAGTCTGTTATCAAAATAAGGTTGCCAAAACTTTGCAAATTCAACTGCAAAACTACCCAGCTTTAAGCGCTACTGCTCCACCTTAAACAATTAAAAAGCGCTGCATCTCCAACTTGGGATAGTCTTGGGCGCCGCCTTGCAAACATCTTTTATGCTGCAGTGGCGTCTTACTTTTAAATTTAGTGCTGTGGCGGCGCAAGATTTAAATCCCTAACATAAAAACTCCACTAATCAACAATATTTCCATAAGTACTAAATTTAGAAGATAACTACAATAATTAAAAACTTAATATAATAAAAAATAAGAGCTAAAAAATAATAGAAACAATAAAAAAGAGGATAGGCAAAGCAAGCTTATTGCAATAAAAGGCAGGCTGTGTGGGATTAGTCCCTTGTGTTTTGGGCCCCTCCACGCTGCTGAGCAGAAGACGTGGCAGGAGGAGAGGCTGATGGTTGGCAGAGAGGAGATGCTTGGCGGGGCGCTGGATAGTAATCACTGGGCACTCAAAGGTGGGGATTGTATAACGGTTATTGTCCAGGCGCTGGCGCACGTGAGCCAGGATCACCAGCATTTGGGCCCAGGCCAACTGGGAGTTGCAGGACATTGTCAACCAGTTGCAAAGGGGAAGGCGGATTTGACTGACTAGCACCAACCAACCCCAGCCACCACAAGCAGAGAATGCAGCACCTATGGTGAAGCAGTCCATCAACACATCTTCCATGTAGGAATATGATAGGGGTAGGGGGACACAGAGTTGGTAAGCCAGGGAGCGGTAATGCTCCAAGCAACAACCAGCGTACCCAGGCTGGCAACTTTTGGGAGGATACCACATAAAGTGGCAAGTTGTGGTAGCCAAAATAAGGTAAAGGGAAGCATTGCCAGTGGTAATGGCTTGGAGATATGCCTTGAATGTGGAGGAGAAGCAACAGTTGGTGTTGGCTTGGATGGGCAGGTCCAAAGTCTGGTGGAAGCTGAGATCTGCTGCAAGCTCAATAGCCCAAACCTGAGCTACCTTGCCAATATACTTATTGCAGATAGCAATGGTATGAGCCTGTTGCGCAGAAATATCACTGGGGGCTAAGGTAGCTGACCGCAGCCCTAGACGCACCTCAGCAGCCAAACAGGAGGAATTGTACCGGCTGTGGTATAAATCCCCTTCCCAAATTGGGGTTTTTGCATCTTTGTCAGAATGCAGAGCCTGTACAAAGCTGTACATTGTCTCCTCGGGGTGGCATATCCCAAACTTGCTAAGAAGGTTGGGGCAGTACACCACCACATTTTCAGAGTTGTGGTGGGCGCAGAGCATTGCAGATGGGGTAGGGGGAGGCGCGCCAGTGAAAGGAAGGCATTGAGGAAAGGGGTGCTGAGCACCAGAAGAATTGCCACTGGGGGCGCACTGCTGATAGGAAGAGGCTCCTCAAACATGGAGTCCTCATCAGGGAAATCCCTGGTATAGATTTTGGCGCAATACTATGATCAGAGGCCGCCATGGTGGTTGTGCAGTCTTGTTTGCAAAACTGGGAGTCACTGGCCCAAAGTCAATTTAAGAAAGCAATACAAAAAAGAGTGCGGCATTTTTTGAAAAGTGCGCCGCTCCGCTTTGTCCATTGAAGCCATCATTTTGTTGTAGGCTTGTCGCATGTTGGTGTTGCTGTTGTTGTTGGTGTTGGTTGAGTTCATCTTGGAAAGAAAGAAAGTAGTGTTTGGTCAAGTGGGAGGATATGTTGGAAATTTTGACCAAGCAATGGTGCCAATTATGACAGAGCTCACAGATTAGGATTACAGCAGCCAACTCCATAAATTAGCAGTATAAAATCAATGATGTCAATCATGACAGAGCTCACAGAATAGAATTACTGTAACCTCATTGTCATAAATTTATAATATAAAACTTATATATACTAAATTGGCAGTAGATTTTTGATCATTACTGCAGAATACCCAATGACATGCGCCGCCGCGCCGTCTCTATCATACATAAAGCGCCACCATGTCACCCAAAAAAAGCTCCAGGTGCTGCGGCGCCACCTTGAAAATATTTTAGATGCCATGGCGCTGCTTTACTTATACATCAAGCACCGCTGCAGCGCTATTTTTGAATCCCCAAAATGTTAATCTAATTATTAATCATATTTCTAAGCACTAGTCTCAATAGGATAATTGAAAAAAGATCTTGGGGTTGGTAGTAGATTTATAATTTTAAAGACAAAATTCAACCCACTGAAAAGCAGCGCCGCAGCAACAAAAATATTTGCAAAGCGGCGCCTGGAGTTTTTAATTGTTAGAGCCTGAGATAATTTTCAGTTGGCGCTGCGGCGCTTAAGCTTTAATTAAAATGGCGTGGCGGCGCTATCTTTGATTTTGTTTGTCTATACAATCATACTTTTATGTGATAAATCCAAGCCTTTCTATTTTTAGTTGGGAATAAAGTATGGTATCATTTTAAAGCCCTACATAATAAATTAACCCAAATTGACACCACTTTTATGGTACTACCCCCTATAATACAGTCATTCAAAAAACCATGTTTCATATACTAGCCTTATTCCTTATCATGGTATGAACTTTGCTATTTGGGTTTCAACAATACAATGTATTAATAGTGATTTTATTTAGTAATAAGGGTATTTCTGTTGTGCAAAATGTGCTCATTACAAAATCTACTAAGCTTCTAAGCGTCCAATAGGAGTGGCCCCACCATTGTGGCACTAAGAATTAACCTGTTTTAGCATGTGGTGTCATAGGACGCTATAAAGAGCACACCATCACAAATTGACTGTTTCTACTTTTACCAAAGTACAGTTCAGCGCCAAATCTCACGTAACTAAAAAATGCAAGAAATCATCCAAAACTTTGCATATATATATTTTGATCTCCTCTAAACAACTGGGTAATTTTTTTCCCAGTTGTATAAGCTAGTTTTAAAAATATTCAAGTTTTACTCTTTGGCCCGGTTGAGGTAGCTCCACCAGAAATTTGTTAATTTAACATAAAAAATGGTCAAAAACACTATATTTTTGAGCTACAACATCTCAATTACATCATCTTGAAAACGCCATTTCACTTGCAAGTTTTCAGTCAAACTCACAGTTTTGCATACTTGCACTACTAATAAATTTTAATAATTTTACATAATACAAAACATAGTAATTTTGATGGTATATAATTCAAGAGTTTTTTCTACAATTCCATGTAAAATATTGACTACTTTTATATTAAAAACATTCTCATTTTTCTCTTTGAAAATTGCCCCCAAATTTGAACTTTTCTGACGCAAATTCACTCTTAGATGCCTCCCAAGCCTACCACCAACGCTACCCCCAAGGCTCTAAGAGCACAGCTGCTCCCGCTCAGGCAAGAAAGATCAAGGATACCTTCTCCAAGCAGACTCCTAAAGAAAAAAAAAGCCTGCCAAGACCCCCACACCTTCCCCTGAGCCTGAGGCTGATAGCCCCACCCCCTCCCCACTCTCCCTTTGTCTACTCCCTCTCTGATCTCCAGAAGGAGCACATCCACTCCAATAATGAAGATGAGAATGAAAGAGTCTCTGAAAACAACTCTGGTGACCATGGTTTTGAAGCCTCAGAGGAGGAGCCTATCTTATAGTGGGACCTACATGCAGTTGCCAATATCTGCAACGTCAATGGGCAATTTATAGTTCCAGCTGTTTTCCCTGACTTGTTTCCAATTATGACCAAGAAGGGGAGTGCTGGCTTTATCAAGGATGGCTTCCTTTTCATATGCAATGACCAGAGAAAAAATATGGCAAACCATCACTACAAATGTGATAGTCCAGGCTGCCCCGCGCAATT
Source organism: Entomophthora muscae (assembly GCA_014839935.2). Taxonomy (NCBI): domain Eukaryota; kingdom Fungi; phylum Entomophthoromycota; class Entomophthoromycetes; order Entomophthorales; family Entomophthoraceae; genus Entomophthora; species Entomophthora muscae. The sequence goes on along the minus strand of QTSX02004550.1, from coordinate 46,091 downwards.
AACTACAATTGGGTTTACCCAAGTCAAGGAGCTCATCATTGAGCATGGCTGTTTGGGCTCTGATATGATTCTCTCTATCTTATGCGCTGGTACCTTCACCAAGCCATTCCTTTCAACAAGGACTTGACTTCAACTGAGCTGGTAACTCATGCTCTCCTTTACCTGAATAAGGATCAAAGAGGAGGATGGGGAAAAGACCAGACTCTAATGGGATGTGACTGATCAACAGTCAATTGATGCCAATATTGGCATCAGCGCTAGAAGTATCAATGAGCTTGTACTTTTGGAAGTCCAGAAGACTACCATGCTTGGAAAGCCCTTTCTGCTACACAACAACAGGCAAGGTTCACCAAACTGTATTTTGTGCTTTTCAACACATGAGGATCTTGTACGCCTTTTAAAGTGAGATACCTGGTTTGCTGATGGTACTTTTGCCTCTTGTCCAAAGCTATTTTATCAGCTTTGGGCCATCCATGGTCAGGTCAATGAATGTACCATCCCCTTTGTCTTATTCTTTCTCCCTAATAAAAGGGAAGAGACTTACATTCATGCCTTGAATATACTCAAGCAAAAACTGGATGCCATCTTGCCTACACTTGAAGAAAAGCCAACTGAGAAAAGGGGCCACAAGAAGAAGAAGGTCAGCCCAGAGGATACCCAAGAGCAACAGGCCATAACCAGAAAGGCGCAAGAGTCCTTTCCTTACCATACCATGTTGATGGTTGACTTTGAGGCTGCACAGGCCAACACTTTTATCAAGGTATTTAGGAGCAGCCCCCAAGGCTGCTTTTTTCACTACCACCAGACTCTGCGCAAGAACCTGATGAAAAACACAGCCCTCAATAAGCTGGTATACAAAGATGGTAAAAAGCAGGCCAGAAAGATATTCAATTGCTTTGCTGCTCTGGCCATGATCAGAAAGGAAGAGGTTAACCTTTTTTACAACAAGATTCTTAACAACAATTACATTCTTGGGAACCAAGAAGCCTTTGCTCCTTTCATACAGTATTTTTAGCATCAGTGGGTAGGTGTATTCCAGGGACATTTCCGCATCTGCAAGGGCAGTAACTCAATTAATTGAAACTGCTATAAGCAGGTCAAAGCCAGCGTAACTAAGACCACCTCCTCACTTGAAGGTTGGCATAATCAATTTTCCCGCCTGATTAAGGCAAAAAAGCCTATGCTTAATGTGATAGTCAGCAAGCTGAAGATTCAGCATGCGCACAGGATCAGCTATACTCCCAGGCTGTCAAAGGCAAAGCTTTTTAGACAAGCATGCTGGCCAGCAGGTCAAGTTTGCAAGTGTTACTAAAGCAGCTTTGGCCTATTACACTAGAGAGGGCTGCCTTACCCATCTCAAAGACATTGCCACAGCCCTTGGATCCAATTTATAATCCACTTTTTTTAACAATAAACTTCTTTCTTTCAAATATTTGATTTCAACTTTATTACTATTATATACATGTTTAATATAGTGTTAAAATTTAATACAAAAATAGCACTGTTTTAGGATGTGTTGACTTTGGAGCTTTGCACACTATAGTTGATATTAGCTGACTCCATATTTTTATTGCAGATTTGAAATCCTTGGATGATTTTAGTCTATTCAAATGTTTTTTATAGTTTTTGAAATGTTTTTTGGGCTTTTATCAATATTTTAAGTTATCTGGTTTGGTTTAGCCATAAATCTGTGATGGCGTTTTTGAGATAGCGTCATCTGAATTGACATATTGTACCAAAAAATCTACAATTGGGGTATTGGGTGGGGAAAAATATTAATTAAACATCCATATTTAGATATAAAAAAATTAAAAGTAAGGAGTAACATAATTGAAATTTATTTAATAGTTTATTAAATTTTAAAATGGAAGGAACACAACACCAGAGTACCAATACACCTGTTGTGTGCCACGGTTGTGGTTGCCCCCGCGGGTCAAAGAATAAATTTAGTGCAACCCAAGTGCCTACTCAAGGAGGATACAGGAGAGGAGAGTTCCATAGTGACACTTCACTGACACAGCCACTTCAAGGAGCACAAGCTGCTAGGGTAAGGAGCATAAACCCTTGAGTCCCCAAGCTGACCCAGAAGCCAACCAAGGTTAACTTCACCAAGAAAGTTAGAAACAAGGAGGTAGAACTTAATTTGTATGTGTTTGATGTTGTGTACTGGCAAGAGTCAGTTCCATCAGCCATGCTGGAGAAGGTAAAGCCTGTACTTGATACTAGCTACAAGCCCTACGTCAGTGATGGCAATCAGGATGACAAGGAGCCCAAGTTCTATCAAACCAATGAGGAACAGCTGGTGTTAAAGAAAGTTGCAGCCTTCTATACCAAGGTACCTATGCCCTGTATTGTGCTCAATGCCAACAAGTCAATCCCCACCGCTAAAAAGCCTGCCCAGAAGCGCATCCCTGACATCAAACACATCATCCTTCTCAAGCTAATGCGGGAATCTGGTGATTACAAGGCGGCTGCAGCCATTGTTGGAGTGGATCATAAATACGCCAGCAAGACCTTCCACAAATTCATCAATACTGGTTGTGTCCTTGCTGCAGAGAAATCCTTGCATGTTTCTACCATGCTCACCAAGGAGTACAAATGGGCAATCCGCCAGTGGATAACCTGGGACTGCCATCTTGAACTGGCAAATATACAGGCCATGGTCAAATCTACTTTTAGGATTAAGGCCTCAATTTCCTTTTACTACCATCTGGTGAAGGGAATGCAATTTTCTTGGAAAAAGCTCAGGTGTTCTCCCTACAAAAGAAACAGCCCAGCCAATGTTGAGACCCAGAAAAAATACGCAGAGGCGTACACTGCCCTCAAAGCCAAGGGGACAGTAAAATTTTACTATATTGACAAATCAGCATTTGCCTTGGCAATGTGCAATGGGTATGGCTATGTCCCCAAAGGCTCCAATGACAGGATGGCTTGGTGTGCTGCAGTCTGCGCCACAGCCTACTTGATGGTGGATCTCCTCAGTCCAAAGGGGGTCAAGCTCTACCAAATGATATTGGGTTTGAATAACAGAAGGACCTTTCTATCATTTCTCTGATTGGTCCAGGAGCACCTGAGGAGCACAAGCCCTGGCTTCACCAATGTCATTATGTTGGACAATGTTGGTCTCCACAAAATGGCCAATATTCTTGAAGAATTTCTGTCAATTGACACCACCATTGCTGTGGGCCCCCAGAAATTGGTCACGGCAAATTTGTGCCTTCTCCTCCTCCCAGCCCATTTGCCCTTCCTAAATCCCATTGAAGAAGTCTTTGGGTGGCTCAAGCAAGTTGTCAAGCAAGGAACCCCAACTGGGACCAAGGACCTCTTTAATTTGCTGCAGGCCAGGATCCACACCCTCCCAGCTGAGACTGTGGCCAAATTCTATGGCCACACTGATTTGTTCATCCCCACATGCCTAGCCAAACAGCCAATCAATTAAAGGCTTTTTGTGTTCAATTTTTTATATTCTCTTATTTACTATTCAAGATTTATTAATTATCATTTTATATTTAGATGTTTCCACACCTGCAATTGTATTCAGAAGGATCATTAATAGATGTAAGTAATTTATTTATTTTATTATATATTATTTTATGATGCCATCTGAGGTAATCCCAAATGCTTGATACTGGATTACGCAAATATATTTATACCACTTTGTAAAAATAGATATAAAATAGTCTTATAAAAATTAAACATAAAATGTACAAGTTGGAATTTATTTTATTAACATATTATTTTATTCCTTTATGAAACTTGTTTTCACAATATATTTTTCAAAACTGGTCTGCTGAAATAAGAATTAAAAAAAATTATTATAATAAAAATATTATGAATTTTAATGAAATTTATTAGAAAAGAGAATTTATTGCAAACACCTGTAGTGAGTTCTTTAGTATTTACCCACCCCGCAATGGAGGTGGCGCACAACCTCTGCCGCCACACCTTGGACAGTGGATACGCCCTTATTAAAAAAACTCCCTCCTGCTGGTGAAGGGGAGTAGGGTTAGGTGCAAACTGAGGAGCAGCTTTTTGGGTGGTGCTGCAAACCTGTAAATCCCTGCCAGGACCAGGGCGTCTTGGATTACATGATCCACTGAGTCATATCCAGGGGGGGGGACTTCTTCCCGTCAAGTGCAAGCTGGGCCTTGTTGATTCCCAGAAGGACCCTGTCTAGATCTTCTACGCTGGCTCTCATCCTAAAGAAGAAAAGATATCCGAGGTAAACCACCAAGTGAAGCCTTTGCCTAGCAAAGGCTTCTGTGAAAACTCTCATGATTTATTATAGACCACACTGATCTTATTGTGCCTGGTCTTTGCAAAGGTAAGATCCATTGTCAAGGGGAGCCCTGTCTCATCTGCACTCCAGGCTAGCCCAAAGTCTGCAAGGAGGATATTATTTTTCTTGACAGCTGTTGCGTCTGCAACAGCCAATTTTCCCACCGCGCGCCCAAAGTTGTCCAGAATGTAAGATAGGATATGGTCCAACGGGAAGCAGAAGCAAGCAGCTGCATGAGCCTGACCCATCTCTGGTACATTCTTGAATGGGAGCATTGCCAGGACATCCCAAACAAGCAAAATGAAGTTTACACAGTAAGCTCCACTGAGGTTAACTGGGTCCAGGCTACCCAGTTGGGCATCCCTGTAGGCAGTAACTGCCCACTCAGATGCCCCCTCTCCATATGTCAGCCCAGCCAATGCCTCCCTGGATATAAGAAAGGACCCGTGGATGTGGTCCTCCAGCTCCCACACAACAGGGGGGGGGACAGAAACAACTGCTTGGCCACATGAGTGGCATAATTTGCATAAAAGGTGGCCAGGACAAAGGGGACCAGGACTTGGTGGAGTTTGCTGTCTATGTTCTTTAAAAAACAGGTAAGTATTAGCAAATTTTTATTAATTTTATTTTTTTATGTTACTTTCTTGTGTTTCTTCCTTGCCTGCAGCCTTGGCCAACTTGGGAATTATTTTTGCAAGCAATTGCGCTGGCAAATCAGTATCCTCTGCCCTGGCACGCTTGGCAGGTTTGAGATGTTCATACATCTCTGGGTTGTCAACCCAAACAGACAGTGCAGAAAGATTGTATGCCTTAAACTGGGGGCCCTCAACCACTATCTTCTTGATGTTGAGAAGACACTCAATGGTCTTCTCTGGGGTGTCTGGCATTTTTTGTCATTAGTGCCTATGCAGAAACCTTGTCAATTCTGTCCCCAGTGAGGACAGCAGACTTAACTTTGGCTTTGACCTTGCGGTCAATTTCCTTGATTTTGGCAACTGCCAAGTTGAGGTCTTTGTGTAGTTTTTCAAGTTCTCTCATTTGATTTTTTTACTAACCTTTCCATATGTTTTTATAGCTTTTGCCCCAATAAATTCTGTATTATTTTAATACTGCTGCCTCTTTGTTTATTCCTTTTTTTTCCCATCTACTACATTATCCCATATTTTTACCCATTTTGTATATGTTTTACGCTCATCTCAATATGTGTTGTTTGCTTTGTGTTGGCATTGTTTCCTTGATTACCATATTATTTTTGGCGCTTGACATAGCCCCTTGTGAAAATATTACAATGGTTTGGTGATCAGCTAAATTTGAATTAGAAATTTATAGTGTTAACTGTTTTTAGATAAAGTTGTTACTGATCCAAATTCAAAACCTTAATGATAAACTTTAAGCCAATCAGGAGCCAAGTGATAAAGTGATTGCTGTGACATAAAGGATCATTCAATAATTCTTTGGTGCATGTGCGCTAATTAATATGATTGGCTGGTTGTTTTTCCATTATGCAACATTGCCGCTGTGGCAAGTTGTTGGTAGACTAGCGCCCAATCAGCTTCTGGGTTAGCACTAGTCCATTAACAACTCACCACAGCAGCAATGGCGCACAATGGCAAAACAACCAGCCAATCAGATTGATTAGCGCACATGTACCAAAAAATTATTGAATGATTCTTTATGTCATAGCAATCACTTTATCACTTGGCGCCTGATTGGCTTAAAGTTTATCATTAAGGTTTTGAATTTGGATCAGTAACAACTTTATCTAAAAACAGTTAACACTATAATTTTCTAATTCAAATTTAGCTGATCACCAAATCATTGTTAATATTTTCACAAGGGGTGTGTTTAGTGTGCTAAAAATAACTGTGTTCTGGATCTAGATACACAACATAGTAAATATATGACTTTATAGAAATAAGCTGAACATAAAGAATAAAACCAACTATAAACAAATAGAACATGATCAATTGAAATTCAAAAAAAAGATAATATAAATAGAAAATTTTTGGCAACAGGGGGTTTATTGGGGCAGGGGGAGAGTGATGCCTAGGAGGCAGAATAAAGCTGGAAGGAAGACGTAGAGGTGGTGCTGGCCTGGGGGGTCTGGGATTGGGTGGGTTGTGCTTGCGGGTAAGGGGTGTTGGTGGCAGGGGTGGAGGCAGGAGGATTTTGCGTGATGGCTGCCATATAACACTTGTCGTATTCCTCATTGGTCATTGGCTGGATGGGCTGGTAGGTGGCAGTGACCTGAGGTGGAAGGTGCTTATCCTTATGTGATTGATTGCCCATGTTCACATGTAAAACCATTTGCGCAAACAAGCCAGCCACCATCTGGCAGCCAAAGAGAAAATTGTGGTCAAGGACCCCAAGATAGAGTTCGTTGAAAGCCTGAGGGTGGTCCTCCTGTAATGTGGATCCCATGTTGAAGAAGACAACATCAGCCAGATGGACGTCTGCATGGCTGGTGGGGTAGACTGAGGCCTGGTGCCCGTGTCCCTGGATGGCCCTGAGGGCAGTGAAGCTACCCTCCATCTGGCGGCTCAAGAAAACCCGGTACTTAGAATTCAAGCCATCCCAGGAGTCAAGTAATCCACTGAGGATGTGGCTGTATGAGTAGCCATTGATGAAATCTGGGTTTGTCTGGTAGTAGACAAAACCCTTGGCTGAAGTAGCCAGAAATGCACCAATGAACGTCCCCTTCTTGACCTTATTCTTTCTATTCTTGGCATTGGCTTTTCCTTGCTTGCCAAAATTATCAAAAGCTATTGATAGCTTGTAATGGGAAAAGACATGACATTGTCAGTTAAACTAGTCAGGCATTGGACCAGGGTTGATTCAATGGCAGTGTCATACAGGGATTCCTCAGCGCCATCCCATTGGTTGCCGGCAAAATTGGTAAGAACCCGTATGGAAGCCAACTTCCCATACATCCAGAGCTGCACCATGCGCTCAGACACTCAAATGCCATGGTGCAAAAATTGCTTCTGGACCTGGATCAAGGGAAGCTTGGGATCCTGCTGGAGGAGGTCAAGCATTATTGGGTATGCCTCAGATATTTGTGACTTGGGGGCCTTCTTGGGCTTCTTGGCTGTCCTGATCAGATTCCCCTGTTCATCAGGTTGTTGAATTCCCGCATGACAGTAGCTCAGGTAAATTGCAACTGGGCGGCAATATGTTCCCAGGACAGACCCTACAGGTTCAGTGCCACAATTTCCTGGAGATTTTGGGTGGTTATGATTTGTTGCTTGGGGTGCTGGGCCGGGGGAGTAGAAGCCTGATTGGCTGTAGGGGGAAAGGTTGGCTTGTGGAAGGAAGATGTTCCAAATTGAGGTTGTCATCCTGATTGGTTGGTTGGCAGGCAGCTTGTGCAGGGGTGGGTACAGGAGCAGGGGCAGAGCTAGACACTAAGTGACTCTCAAACAAGTCAAAGCCATAGGGGTCAGGGTTCAGGTACAGGTCAGCTTCCTTGTTACCCACCTCAAAGGCTTGAGTGTAAACAGGTGCCTCCACGTTCTGAGCCTTGCCTCCATTGAAGCTGGCTTGGCTTCTGGCGTTGTCAAAGATATTGCTTGTAAAAACCATTGTAAAAAATCTAGGATAAAATCACTAAAAGTAGAAATTTTAAAATATATGATTTATTTTTATAGTAATCTCAAGTCCATATTTGGAAGGTCAAAAAACCATTCCATATAAATCTGGAGCCATGAAAATGGATAAAATGCCTCTGTTACTAAATTAGATAGCTGTTGATTGGCTGTAAAATTGATAGTTTTCTATTTTAGGCTGCTCATACTACACATCTTGTGTGAGTTCATTTTGTTTTGTGCTTGTGGACTCTTGCTTCTAGATTGCTCAAGTTTTGTTTCATTTTAGCTTTTCTGTTGGTGCCTCATATGAATCCTGATTGGATTACAATATACTCCAGAACAGTATCCATCCATTTCACTTGTTGCATCAGTTTATTTTGTTTATGGTTTGAACTACACCGCTTGATGTTTGATATAATTTTGTATAATGGGCTAGTGAAATTTTGTTTTTTGTTTGACAGTTCATTTATTAACTGAAATTTTATAAATTAATTGAATCCTGAATCTTGCGCAACTTGGATTTTGTTCAAATCTGAAATCATTTTGTTTAAATCTGAGGTATTTTTGGTTGTTGCCATAGCTTTTAAAACTACTGTAAATGCAAGAGAAACAAACTTTTGGATCAAAAACTTGCATTTACCAGTTGAATCTTGTTGTGTGAGAGAGCTGAGGAGGGTCTTGCCCTTAAGGCGTCTGTTGATAGCCTGCCATTAATGAAAGGAAAACCCTTATGCCTTGCCATTGAAGGTTTTTACAAAGGCATTGTATTGGGCTGTCTCATAATCCATGATAATTATTTTTGGGCAAGGGCTCTATTGCTTACCTTCTCTTCAGCATCTAGGGTGACATAATCTTTATCAGCATCATCAGAATTGGCCCTTGTTGACAGACCAGGATTCTTTCCAGTCTCAGTGGGATTAGCTTTAAGGTCCTCTTGTAGAACCTTGAATGCTCTTAGGTATATCTCCTCTGAGGCTCCAGGAAGAAGAAAATATGCAAAGGGGAGGACTTTATCATCAAGCTGAGCATGCACTACCCAAAGCTGATAGAGTAACTTAGGACATGTTGAAAATGTCCCATCACAGAGCCAAGTCTCAGTGGCACAAAGTTGCTTTAGATTCTTATAGGTGGAATAGCATTTGATCCTTTCTTTTGCACTAGATCCATAATTATGAAGAAGGAACTGTTTAGTGTCTTGGGCCATCTGCAACTTAGGAGTAAGGACCAGGTCTTTTAGTTGGGTTGCACTTTTTCTAATTGGGTTTAGCTCTTGGCGCCTATCACAGATATACTTGACAAGTTGTTCACGGTCAGGGACAAATTTAATATTCTCTTTGCTCAAGTTCTTGGTTTCCTTTACTGCCAGGTGGGTTGCTTTAATGTCTTTTGATACTGGGACCATTTGGAATAGGTACCATTTGAGCAGCTTCTCAATCAAAGCAATGGGAGGCATGCAGGTATGTTCCCTCTTTTTCAAGGTAGCTTTTTCCCAACCTTTGGTGTTTAGGCGTGCTGGGCAGCTTCTGTCTTCACATGTGTAATGCTTGCTCTTGCTTCCTTGCTTCTGATTATTTCAGTTAAGCACATAGCCATAAATGACCATGCTTGGGCCACTTTAGACTGAAATTGATGGGAAGAAGTTTGGGAATCTCTTTGGGATCCTGAAGGTGCCCTTAAAATTGCAAATATTGTGGGCTTTTAGTGCATCCCATGGCCCAGGAGGGACGTTTTGAAAACCAGGAAAGTACTTATGTTGCTCATCATCTTCATGTTCACCAGGGGATGGTTTGGGGGAGGGTTCAGGGGAGGGCTCATGAGTGGACTTGAAGCTTGCCTTTCTTTTCTTCTTGTTGATGGGATCTTTATCTTCCTCAGACTGATACCAGCTATGAGAGGTGAAACCATCATCAGAGTCCTTATCAGAAGCTTAAGGTATGGGGTTTTATTGTTCATCTTTTTTAAGCTGTTTCTTAAGCACTTTTTTGTAGAATACAAAGCCTTAGTCTTAAAAGTCTCATTGGTAGGTTTTATTGGGCTTTTTCTTACTAGGACGGGGTTTCTTTGATTTATCTTATAAAGAAAAATACGGTTAGAGAAATAAATGTGAGTAAACAATAAAAAATGAAAGTTAAAGCTGAAAATATATCAAGTTGTGGAGAATTGTCATATAGACTGTGTGAAAAAACCTTCAATATTATTAATAATTTATGCAGCATTGAGGCTTTCTATTAAGAAAAAGTTGAACAAAACTACATTTAAATGTTTAGTGTTGACATTTTAAGTGTTGACATGTATTAAAACTTTGCTTCTAGACAGTTGGCCTAAATTATTGTCTTAATTCTGACAGTTGACTTGTAGTCAGTCAGCATTATTGAGGTAAATCACTATTTAAAAAACATATAAATCTTAATTAAATTAAGATCAGGTTGGAAATCTAGACTAAAATTATGCTATTTGGTGTTTAGGTTATAATAAAGTTATATTCATAATTTTTAAAAACCAAGTACTACATATTTTAATAAGTAGTTTTATTATTATTATGTGAAGTTTTGGGGTCCTAAGCTTACCATTATGCAATTTGAAATTATTAAGCTGTGTCTTTTGCTTATTAGATCAGTGAAGGTGATAACTTTGCTGGAGTTGGCCTTCTTTTATAATGGAACTGTTATTAAATCTTGCTTAAATTATGTCATTGTGGTTACTTAACTTATTCCCCTTATCCTGCTTTTGCTTTTTTGTTGGGTTTCTTTTATGTTGAGTTAAAATAACACTATATAAATCCTATTTTCAACCTATACAATCTGGCTTAATCCAATGTTTACGGGTTAACTGGAACACGTCCAGTAGTTTCAAAGATATAATAAACCACTAATATAATATACAACAAAGCTTGAAATTTTTTATCCAATATATCTAAAAGAATTATGAAAAAACGGCCAAATATAAATATAAATAACTTATTATAAGTGAAGATATTCCAGATTACGTGTATTTTTATTAAGAAACAATATAAACTATTATTTTATGTCAACATTGTGTAGATTCATTGTTGAAGTTGGGCTTAAATTTAAAGTATAATAATTTGGTATTTTTAAATTTTAATTTTCTCTTATTTTTTAATAAAAATTAAGCCTATTCTTAGTTGGTGTTGGCATTGGCTTTTTTTATCATTGATGCAATTCTGACCATGTAATGCAACATAAAAATCAGTTTATTTAGAGCACAGCTAGTAGGCTTTGGCCTAAATGCCAGATTGAACTTGACTGTCTACATGTTGAAAAAGTGTTGACATGCAGACAGTTTAAATTCCAGCTGTTCCCTGTATTCTAAGCTACCTTAGCAGCTGAAGTGTCTAACTTTGTTGAAACTGAACTAACTATAGCTCAGTATTAAGGTTGGGAAAAACAACATTTCAATAGAAAAACAAAGAATAGGAATGTGAGATTAGGCTGATTGACTACAAATAATCAGGCTAATCATTGCACACAGATCTTTATCAGTTACACGCTGTATTATCATCTGGTTATCACTTCATTAAGTGTAGTAATCATAAGCCATATAATCACCAGTTTATTATATGATGTACTGTAAATTCAGAACCTGAACGTAAAAATGTGGAATTGTCAAATTCTTGGTCCAAATTTTGAATCACTTTGGCAGGCAACTCAGCTGAGTGAAAATTAAAATATTTAATAAAAGCAACCATTTAATTTGACTTTTTTTGGTTTATGTAAATTGACAAATTTCAAATCTCTTGAGCAGATAACTCAACTAACAAAAGAAAAAACTCAGCAAACAAATGTGGGATACATGAATCAGAAATTCAGGATTCTAATGTACAATTTGAGATTTCCTGTATTTCAAACAAATCATAGACATCATTTAAAAATTAACAAATCTGAAATTGTGGATTGTCAAATCCAAGAACCAAGTTTCAAATCATAATTGCAAGGAATTTGAAATAAATATAATTTATGGGTGTCTCAAAAAGGATGCCAAAGGATCTAGAGTGAATTTGTGCTAATTCTTTTAGGAATCATAGGCATTCTCAAAAAATCACCCTATTCCAATTTTGGCCAGCTAAAATTTAGATCCTACTATTTACCAGCTTAACATACTTAACAATAAAATTGACTAAAATATGCACATCTCTTTTTGAGTTCAATTTTTTTTTAATTAAAATTTATTATGTCTTCTTTCAACAACAACCAAGTCAGCAAGCTGTTCCCTGGCCTTGACAAAATCATGCAGGGCTACACTCAATCTGACAATAGTGAAGCCTCCCTCTATGGCCACTCCCAACCTGCAGGCCCCTCTGCAAGCACTACCCAGGAGTGTTTTCTTTCTCCTGCAACTTCCAGCATGGCCCTGTTTGCCCATCACGCACAGGCAACTGTCAACCCAAATCCTGTATCAACAATGACATCTGGAACCAGCCATTTGAGCCATGGGGTCACTCAGAGAGCCCAGAACCCCAAAACAGCTAATCAGATGGTGTTGACAAGTTCCTAAGATAGACACATCCCTCCCCCAGCCAATCAGCCTGCAAGATACAGAAGAAAATTAATCACTCCAGAGATTGTTCTTGAAATGGTTGAAAAGCAAGGGAAGCTTATGTCCCTTGGGGAAATTGTGGCCGCAATGGGGTTTGCAAAGTCCACTGTGGCTGCAACCCTGTGAGCCCACACCATCTGTGCTCCCCTACCAAGAAGACCCCAACTGACACCTGTACTTCAACCAAAGGTGACACAGCTCATCTCCTTATGATGGCCATTATGGAATGTGACCCGCAGATGCCCCTGGTCCAGGTACGTCTTCAGTTGGGACTCCACAGCATCTTCACCAAAAAAAGAAAGGTGAATTTGTGGATGTACATAGTTATGGTTGCTGCTAGAATCTTGTCCAATCAAGTTCTCAGTGGCCCCATTTTGGTGGACACTGACCCCTACAATTTAACTATTATTAATTTTATCAAAGAGAGGGCAATAAGGGCCCATAATGACGTAATCTTACTGTTGTATGCTAATATATCTGCAAGTATCCAAGACTTTTGAGAGAAGTGTATCCAGTCTGACGTATACAAGCGCGGCCCAATATTATATCAGTTTGTTGGGGTTTTATTGGCAGTTTCCCCATTGGGCATCAATTATTACTTGGCAATATTGAACACTGCAGATGAGTATGCCTACCAGACGGAGCTCAAGGCCATGCTGGAGCAGTGGGCCACACAAAACACCATGCACACAGTTGTACTAAGTGCAGAGATGGAGCAGCGGGAATGGGCAACCCAAGAAATCAGGGCTGTGGGGCATACCTGCTGGTCCTACCCCATCAACTACGCCAACATGCATCTTGCAGATGTATGACTCTACAATTTTGGTTCTGCCCTCAGGTGCTTAAAGCCTGCCACCTACAATAAACTATGCACCCAAATTGATAAGGGGTATGAACTTTTCCCTTCCGCATCCGTCCAGGACTTATTTGATCTCATCATCTTCTATACAAGTGATAGTGATAAGTCCAGAAAGATGCCCCACCTCCCCCCACGCCAGTCCATCTGTTTTTTCAAGCCAGTATATGTGACAGAAGAAGAATTCAAGCAATTGAAGCAATCAGCTCTTGCTGCCCCTTCCCAGTCAACAAACCCTGCCTCCCCAACCCCCCCATCAAGCCACCTGCCTTCCAACCCTGACTCCCAAACCACCACCCATTCCCTCACCACTATCTCTGATGCTGCCCCTTTCACAGGCGCAGATGATGGCAATGTACATTCTGCCCATTCCCTCCCCTACTTGTCCTTTGATGAGTAAATTAAACCTTCTCTTTGTGGCAACTTATTAAAATTAATATTTCTCTTTAAATCCATAATTAATAATATTTTCTTTTTACATTATCAACATTTCCCATAATTATACAATGTTGTACATTTTACAAAAAGCTTAAAATTATGAGCATACATATTTTTCATCATCATTAATAAAGTAAAGACAATAAAGATAAATATTGCATTAAAATATTGCAATTAGACATCAACTCTTGATATTTTGATATTATGTGCATAACCCAATGCATTTTGTTTAATAAAATCCATTGCAAACATGGCTTTTTTATTATAATTTAAAATAAATTGACTGTGTTTATATTAGAGAGCTATTAATGCTTAGTACAAAGATTGATACATAGTGCATTTTACAGCCTGTATATTTACCTATTGGTAATAATTCTGTAAACTTTCAGTCAGATTTTGTAAGGTAATAATAATGTAATAAATTAATAAATTAAAGTTTATTGTCATTAATTGGCTGATTTTCTTTGCTGTGGTGATAATGCATTTTCTGATATTTATACACTAGTATCCAATTGGTTGGTTTCACATCCAATCCACAGGCAATAAGAAATCAAGCCACCACCCTGACCACATCTGGTCTTGATGTGGCAGCTTGATTTCCTATTTCCTGTGGATTGGATGTGAAACCAACCAATTGGATACTAGTGTATAAATATCAGAAAATGCATTATCACCACAGCAAAGAAAATCAGCCAATTAATGACAATAAACTTTAATTTATTAATTTATTACATTATTATTACCTTACAAAATCTGACTGAAAGTTTACAGAATTATTACCAATAGGTAAATATACAGGCTGTAAAATGCACTATGTATCAATCTTTGTACTAAGCATTAATAGCTCTCTAATATAAACACAGTCAATTTATTTTAAATTATAATAAAAAAGCCATGTTTGCAATGGATTTTATTAAACAAAATGCATTGGGTTATGCACATAATATCAAAATATCAAGAGTTGATGTCTAATTGCAATATTTTAATGCAATATTTATCTTTATTGTCTTTACTTTATTAATGATGATGAAAAATATGTATGCGTTGAAGATAGTACTATAAAAACCAGTTTTTTGATGGAATTCAAACAAAATGTCAACTATCTATAACTTGATTAACAAATTAGAAGTAAACCTGCAAATGGTTATTGAAATTGAAAAAAAATCATAGAAATAGTGATAGGAAAGCTGGGAGACAAGGGCCAGCCACTAATCCAGTCAAAAGAAAATGCTATGAAAAAACTAGGAAATATTATAGACAAAAAGAATAAAGAAGCATTACTAAATCTCCAGGGAACAATTCTATCAAGTCTGAAGTTCAAAAATGCTGCCTACAATTTGTGGGAGTTCTGGAAGGGGGCCAAAGAAAATAATAAGATCAAACTAATCAAAGGAAATGAAGTTCCAAAGGAAATTAACACCAATGAAGAGGGAAATAATCAAATGGAAACAGACAAAAACAAAACACAATCAAGAAGCAGGAGTGCTTCACAAAATACAGAAACTTTATCAAATGAAAATCAAGAGGAAGCACAATTTGCAAGAAAATAAGAAAAATTAAGCCCAGGAAAATTAATGAAGAGCAGCCAACGCTCATGAAGTTTGCTGAGGTGGCGCCTGTGGCTGAGGGGGCCACAGGGGAAACAATTAGTAAGTCTTTTTGTGTTTTACTTATATTTATTTTAGTTATCACTAGGAATGGGGACAAGGTTGCAGAAGTGGCAGCTTTTACGCCAAGTTGGTTCTACGGGGGTTACCAGTCACTGATAGCCCCTGTAAAACAAATAAATAAAACCAAATAAATAAAATAATTCAACAGAATATGTTTAATTTTTCAAGTAGTGAAGCTAAAAATAGGGAATATTCACCACCTGTGAGGTGCTTGCCGTGGTTAAGGGAAGCATATAAAATAGGATCAAATGTCAACTTCAAAGAGATGAATGAAACTTGCGGGGATGTCAAGCTAAACTTTGATGAATATATATACAAAAGCATTCAAATATTCCCCTTCACAAACATCAACAAATATGAAAAGAATTTAATAAAAACTGACTTTCAAATTGGAACTGAATAGTTGAAAACTGCAATTTTTAATGAAGTATTTAAGGCACTGTCAAATAAAGTTGGGGATGCAGTCCTTGTGAATAATTTTAAACCTTTATCTATATTGTTTGCCGAGGCCTGGGGGGCTGATTCAAGTCAGGCGCCCCCTGGAACCCTCTTCAAGTTCAATCAAACCTTCTATATTAATAGGTTAGTTCAAGCTTTCAAAAAGTTATGCATGTTCTCAGAAAAGTATACCTTGCAGAGAATCCACATCACGATATACCTGGGAATTCTCCTCCACTGCATATTAAAAACCAACGTCAAAAAGTTGGAGGATGTACCTATTCAAATGGATATTTGCCGTGTAGCCCTTGACTGCCAGAAGACACTGCGGAGATATAGGACAGTCAAGCATGTCCTGTATGACTCATTTGCATTGGCAACGTTATATGGGTACTACGTGCCCCCAAAAAAACCTACTAGTCAATTCACTCACCTGCATTCCTTTTATCAAACAATCAACAACCACCGGGGTACAGGGTGCCACCCCTCTAGCAATCACATCCAGAGTTGTCTACCACATACAGAAGAGTATGTGGATCCAATTAGATGCATTAGCTGAAAATTTAATTTTGGGGTATAATTCCCCGGAATAATTGCATTCCCTTTGCAATCAACATCCCCCTTAATAAATATTTTCCCCTTGCAAATTAAATTTTTTTAACTTTTTATATTTTAATACTAAAATTTTAATATTGAACTTTATAATATTAAAATTTCACTATAAGAACTTGAATATTACATATTTAAATATTAAAATTTTGGTATCTAAAAGTTGATATTTAAAATTTTAATAATACATATCATAATACTTAAATTTTTAAGATCAAATATTTCAATATTGAATAAATCACAATTTAATAAAAATAGTTAAATTTTGAATATTTAAACTTTAATATTTAAATTTTAAGATTTATAATTATTTTTTTACTTTTAATATTTTAATTTTAATTTTAATATTTTACTTTTAATTTTTAAATTATAATAGTAATATTTAATTAAGTTTATAATAATAAAGGGACAGTTTAATAAAGTGAACATGTGTAATAATAAAATGTTATTTATAAATTTGTTTATTTACTAGCGCGTTGAGTACAGGTTCATTTATTACATAAACAAACAACATGAATTGAATTTATCCGCATCATGCGGCCCGCTCCACTTATATTCTAAACAAATGATTGTTTAGGACTTGAATTACTTTTCCCTCATAATATGATTTGATAAACATATTCAATATGCTTGACCTGCGTCCTAAGTACTAATTAGTAAGTAATATATGAAAATCATTAGTTTTCATGTTGTGTGGCTATAGTGGCACTGAAATAACAAGGATCAGATGATGACCTGCAAGGTCCAATTTGTGGCTTAGAAAAGCCAAAGTACCATCAACAATTCACAATTATTTAAATAAACTAATTTATTTCTATCTTTTTTTAATTTATTCATTTGTTAGCGCAAAAGCCAATAATAATATTCAGCGCATTATAATAAAAATATATCCATCTTACCTAGTATAATTAATTTTACTTACCTTTTCTATGTATTCTTATATGTCTGTAATACAATTAAACATCACATTATTATATATAAATAATAATTTTTGAGTCCTAATAAAAAAAAACTAAATAAAAATAAAAATAAATAAAACCCGGAGCACCCATTTATCTGATTGGCTTGGAGGCCAGGGCTTTAGGGAGGAAGGATTCCAAGTGCTCATAGAAAGCTGCCACCACATTAGGTGGCATTGCAAATTGGCTGATCTCGAGAATGTTGAAGAGATCCTCAGTGTCCTGAGGGAGGCCTTGTTTCATCTTATTCTTGATCCAACCAAACACCTCCTTGATTGGATTCAGGAATGGGGAATATGGCGGGAGGAAGAGAAGTCTTATTGGACAATCAGTAAGTCAATGGCTGGAGGTGTGGCTGTTTTTGTCAATGGGGGGGAATTCAGACACAACCAGATCCACTTTGTGGAGCCCAACATTATCAAGCACAACAAGGTTGGTTGTGCCGCTGTAATTTATCTGAAGGTACTCCTTAACGGCTCAGAGAAAATTGAGAAAGGTCCTGCTATTATGGGAGCCTTTAATCATCTGATACTGGTCCAACCCATGGGGACCAGGAAGCGCAACCATGGAATAGGTCTGGGAACAGAAAGCTGCACAATGGGCTACGCCATCCTTGGACCCCTTCTCAACCCACCCATGCCTAGACCTGAGTGGGGAGGAAAACAATGATTCACTGATATAGAAGAACTGGACATTCCCAGTCTCCTTTAGTGCTAGATATGTCTCAGCATAAATGTGTCAATCCTCAATGGTCTTTTCACTGTTTCTATTATACGGCAAAACTCCCAGTACTTTCCAGGAGAAGCCCAAGTCAACCATTGTTTTGTATACAAGGGTTTTGGAAACAGAAAGCCCAAACTCCGTGGCAAGCATTGATTAGACAGCAAGTGTGTCCAGGTGGCAATCCTTGGCTACCCACTGCTTGATTGCAATAATGTGAATAGGCTGAAGGAGTTTGGGCTGTCTTTTTGCCTTGGTGGATTTGGCAATTTGCCCAGTATTGCCATACTTGTTGTTGATGTCCGCAATGTATCTGGCTGTGACACCAAATTGGGGCGCAATATCCCAAACCGCCATTCCCCTGTTCAAGCAGTTTAGGAGACATTCACGCTCACTATCTGTCAACTGATGCCGGCCCTTGGCAGGTACCACAGCATCCTGGCTACCAGGCTCAACACAGGGGATGGGGACCTTTGTGTAGAAGATGGGATCACACTTGCTTGCAGTGGCGCCGTCAATGGTGGCATAAGAAACAGGCACAGATGGCTCCTCAGTTGTGGCCAATGGCTGATAGGAGGTATCAAAAACTCAGGGGCAGGAAGTAGCAACTCTTGGGTCAAGAGTGTGGGGTCAGGTGACAACTGGGTACACAGTGGAGGTGTAAGTAACATCAGTGTTCCCAGTGACCCTGGTGTAGGAGACTTTTGTGGCAGGCCTTGAGAGTGGCTTCTGTCTGGGATTCAGGCTGGTTGATCAGACTTGGGATGCAGGAGGTGGTTGGCTGGCGCTGACACCTTGGGAGGCCTGTGTATTGGCATGACTCCCCTTGAGTTGGGTTCTGGGTCTGTTCTTGGACCCTCTGAGACGCCCTTGTGAACAGGCTGCCCTGCAGGCTGGTGCAGGAGCTGGTTGGTAATGTTATTGATGGTCCATAAAAATAAAATAAATATATATATTTTTGATTAAATATGTATTTATTTGGATTTATTGGTTTAGTTGTGAGTAGTTATTTTCTCTTGAGTTAGCCTTAAATAGTAACAGAATTTCTATATCTGTAATTTGAAGTGTATAATACTGTATCCTTTCCAATTTTGGATGATTTTAAAGTTTAATCACTTTTTTTGTCTAAACATGGTTATTGAGATTGAATTTTTAGTTTGATTTTAGTTGTGGTGGAGCTTCTTGGTTTGGATTGGTGTTTCCTAGTGTGCTTATTGTACATTCAATTTGGATTCCAGTTCCTGCAATTAATATCCAAGTTTACTAGTGGCATTCAAAAGTGATTTGATATTTGGTTTTTGGATTTGGCAATCCCGCAATTTCAAAAACATAGTAAACTTAATGAAAATGTTGATGGATTTGAACGCTTCAAAATTGATTCAGTTAATTCATTTTGTCTATTGGAAATATGCAGTTTGACTTGAACTTTGCAAAGTGTCTATGAGTTCCTGCATTTTCAAATATTCAAATAAAAATACAAAAAATTTAATTTAATTAAAAAAAGGCCATCCCACAAAAGTGATTCAAAATTTGGACCAAGGATTTGACAATCCCGCATTTTTACATTAAGGTTCTGAATTTAAAGTATATTACTAGTTTATTATTATTGATATAGCTATTATACACCATATAAATGTTTGCCAGTATAGCAATTATCTACAATTACATGCTGTATAATCACATAATCATCAATTGTATATCGCTCATTCCATCCTACTGGAAGTTGTATCAACTCAGTACCACCCAGCCTAGAGGTGTATATGATCATATCAAACAATTGATGCACAAATGGCAAGGGAATACCAAGTTTGGATCAGCACTACATGGTGTATAATTGGTTTCTTATCAGTTTGGGTCAGCATTACACGGCAGATAATCTATGAGTCAATATTGGATCAAGTCTGCTATTATACAGCGTATAATCCCAAATTTGACCCGTTGTATTAATAAGCAGAAGGCTTACCAGCCAGAAAAGGATCACTGATTAAGCCCTGCAAATGGAATACTGGAATTCTACCTTACAAAGTAGGAGGATAGAACTGGGATCATTTCTAAGTGTCAACCAAATACAGCATAGTTTCCTAGCGCAATAATAGGCGTGTAAGAATACAGCAATGGATAACTGCCGGTAGGCTAGCTCAAGAAGGATGTAGGCTGTAGCTGAAGTGCAATGTACACCTTGCTAAGGCCAGTAGCAGCATGCATGCCAAGGACAGCCAATCAGGATAGGCGCAGCCAGCAAAAATGGACCTATTGCAAAGTTAGCCACTGAGAACTGTCTTAAAGGACAAGAACAAGGGTTGTTGCAGTATATATTGATACAGACACCTGAAAGGATGAAAACAAGCTCTTAGTTACACCTGGATAGATTGCAGCCCCTGGCTTTATTGTACTCCAGTTTCAATAAATGTAATTATCTTCAAAGTTCTATTCTATTGTAGGCTGTAGTGATCTTGCATAGGATTAGGTAAAGTACATTGGTAAGGCTAACATCTATCTGTAGCTTTGAACATACCAGCAATAGCCCAAGTTGCTCAACAAGGAGTAAGATGTAGCTTTATTTGGAAGACATTAGTTAATATACCAGAAAGAGAAGCCATTAATCTACCAAGGGAGTGGCATTGTGATGAGATACAAGTGTGGAGTAAGCAGCAAATATCTAATTTGAGGGATCAGTGCTTGGGAATTGGTTACACTATCAATTTAGGGATATTGTCTGCATTTTGACATTGGTGGCAGAATTTCCCCTGGTGTTAGATACATCATGGGGCATCTCTGTGAGCACCCTGTGTGTGATATGAAAACATTGGCGGGTAGAGTTGATCTTGGTTGCAACAATTTGGCTGCAAAAAGAGAATAGTTAGAGGTTTTGAAATCTTATAATACTATTTTATGTTGGAACACAATCTTTTAGCCCCACTTAATGTCACTTTGCTCATAAAGCTCTTGCTATTTGATGATCTCTGATGCAAAAAATCTGGCAAGTTTTGAATCTAATCCCACAATTTTCTGACCCAATTCCTTAGTTCCCTCCCTTCATTTTGTGAGCACCTCCATGCTTCTAGCTTTCCTCAGATTTAATCCTTCAATCTTCAAAATTGTGGTGTGGCTCACCTGACTGAAAGTTCCATTAAATCTAAGCAACAGGTTCAACAAATTCTAAGAAAAGAGCTTATTCTTTAAGAAAGTAGCTCTTTTCTCTGAGAAATATGTGATTTTTAGTTCCTCAAAAACAGTTTTCACCTCTGCTAAAGATTCACTGGGAAATATTTTTACTAATACAGGTCACCCCAAGGGTCCCCTAATAAACTCTTGGGACCTCCTTCTGTAGAGTAATATTATCTACCCTATAGTTTTGAAAAGCTTGGCTTCTTGAAAACAATCCAACCATACATAAGAAAACTTGAAAAGAAAAGAGGGGAAGGCAAAAATCTTTGGAAAGACTATTTTCATATCGGTTTTATTTATATACTGTTCTGGAGTAAATTATGCTGAAAGCCCCTCCTGCTGTTAAATCCTACCTGGATCTCCTCATAACCACTATTGATAACCATATCACAGCATCTTGATCTTACTTCAACATGGGGTATTTATTCTTGATCCTACAAGAACATGATTGACCTATGTCCTGAATCACACAGTTCATTATCTGGACATTTTAATATAGCTTGAAGTACTCACTACTTTCTCTGTTATATAACAAAACATTAATTCATAATCCTTACTTTATAAAGTTCCTACTGAAAACCAGCTGATCATTTCTGAAGGTTACATTATCTCTGTTTTTCTAAGCCTAATTATTTAAACCCTATGATAAACTGTCTCTTCATAATATTTGGGGGTCTAAAAATATTAGCTCTGAGCCACATCTTGATACATTCAATATGGACATGATCCCTAGACTTAACTTACTATTAATTAGATCCATGTGACTTAATTAATCTTTCTGGATAATTAACCAACTTATGAGACACCTAGTATCCAGGCCAGGTTGGTCAGCCTTGCCTTGATAATGTTATTTATCTTGGCCTAATTGATTCTGGGAATCATTAACCTTGTATACAGATACTGGGTTCCCTTAGAATTTCTATTTAGAGACATCTTAAACCCAATCTATATAATTCTAAAATTTATACTATGGATTTTAACTTTTTCAATTGGTTTTATTAAACCAACATCCAAAGTGACTGTTGTATGGTCACATTATATGTAATAGCATTTTTCTTTGGAAAATAAATTTATGGCAATTGATGGGTCCTGTTTACAAAAAGTTTAGATGGTGGTTTTATTTAAGGAGGTAGTTGAAGATGCCTAACTGTGTTATGCTGCTTTAATGTTCTTCTAGCAGCAGCTATAAATATTCATAATAAAAGAAAGCCAAGTGAAAGATTATATTATTGAGATAAGAAGGGGGTCCATATACTCTTAAGAGAATATGTTAATCAACAGTGCATGTACAATAAAGATGACTCATAATCCTTTATACTGATTTCTTTATATTAGTAGTTTAGAGTCAGCGATAAACCAATCAAATATTTTAGATTCTATCAGGGCATGCACCAGAATTGCTGCTTGTCCATTTTTTAAGATTCAAGATAGGCCCTAAACCCATATGGGGTCAGGAGGGACTTTTATAACAAAATAACGACCAAGCTATCAAATCTACCCCTGTTTCTAATCCGCAGGATAGATCTAGGAGGTAGTTAACAACCCTGGGATATCCATAAATTTTCGATATCTTTTTTCAAGGAGCCGGCTTCTAATAAATTCCATGCTAATCACAATTTTTTAAAAAAATTATAAAATGACGGTAAACCACATAGTTTGGCTCCTAGTAAAAGGGAGCTAGAAAATGGTGGCTTGGGCTGCTTTGATTAATCTTTATTTAAGCTAGAGTGTTTTAGAGGAGGGAGTTTCAATTCATCTGGAATAAGCATATGAAGTTACACAATAACTGCTAAGAATATTTTATTCCATTTTGGATTTATTTCTTATGGAAAACCGGGGTTCAAGATTCAAGCCTACTTTTTCAATGCCAGAATTCATTGCAGCTATTCATTCATGGATCAGTTGAAATATACAATCTAAAATAAATTTATTTTAAACATTGGCCTAATATAATAGGCTCAGCAGGCCTTATCACCGAATTGCAGCATTATGATATAAAAGAGACCACTTGCAAAGCATCTATAAGAAAAAGGGTTGAAATTATAAGAACTTGCAATTTATTATTTCTAGTTATAAACTTTGTATCTTTCTACTTCTTGGGACACACTCCACAGTCTTTTGGACACGTACTGCAATTCTCAATGTATCCAGTACATTTGCCGTCACCGCAGACATCTTTTCTATATGCGCTGTCAGTGCCAAAACACTTCTCAATAGAAACAATGGTATAGCGACGTTTGTGGATTTCTGCTACTATCCTGGGCAACGAAGAGACTGAACTCTTGTATGTCTCGTGTTGAGTTATAACATATGGAGTGAGTTTGGGATCAGCCTTAAGCCCTTGGATGGTGTTTGTGATGATGCGGCTGGGTTCAGTGACACCAAAGACGGTGTCCTCGGTGTCCAGGGATGTGAAGATGCTCTTGTAGCCCATGGATTCCAGAAGGGCCATTGTGCGCTGGTTGGAGTCGGAGTAGGGGTTGCGCATGAAGATGGGGCGGACTCCAATGATCTTGTGGATGGCATCGTCGGTTTTAGACATTTCTTCACGCAGCTGGTCGTCGGTCAGTTTGGTAATGAAGGGGTGAGAGTAGGTGTGGGATGCGATGGTGTGGCCAGCAGCGTGGTATTTCTTGAGGTATCGTTGGTAGGTGGGGTTCTTGAGTTTGTTGCCAATAACAAACATTGTTAGTTTGACGTTGAGTTGGTTGGCAATGGCCATAAGCTGGTTTGCGTATTGATCAGGTCCGTCATCAAAGGTCAGTGCGACCTGTCCAGGGATAATGCATTTGTCGAGGTATTGTAGCTGACATACCCCGCAGTCCTTGGGGCAGCTGTTGCAGGTTTCAGAGCGGACATCGCAGAATCCATCACCACACCCTTTGACAGCTTCAGCTGGTGCAGCTACTGTACCATTGTTACATCCAGATTGGCAACCGTTGTCTACAGCGCAATATACGGAAGAGCTGCCACAGTAGCCAAACTTTGAGCAGCAGCCACCATAAGGTCCTTGGGGATCACACATCAAGCCTTTATTTTGGGTACCACAGCGGTTGTCGCTACTGAACTGAGCGGCGATGACTCCCAAAAAGGACAAAGGAATGTAAGAACGCATTTTTGATGAGTGTGATGAAGAGCTAATGGCTTTTATAGCTTAGTTTACAAACCCCAATCCCGAGCACGTTGTTTTGCGTAAATTTAATGCGCATTCCTTCTCATTTGTTAAGCATGGAATTTATGTTATCAAGAAAAATTTCATGCACAAACCTCGACCCCTAAGTTTAAGATTTTTATTTTAACATTTTATTACATTTGCTATTATCTACATTGCGGCGGCTTGTGAAATAATTGAGCGGCATTGATGCACCCATACCAAGTGGGGCATTTCGGTAATCAGCCTGGAACCAAACAAATGGGTTTCAGGCGTGGTTGGATTAAGTTAAAGGGCGCTTCACTTTCACGATGTCGGAGGGGATAGATTAATTTAGGGAAATATATTGTTTTTTGTGTAGAATTTCTTCAGAAGGTATTTTTGGTCACCCCCACTCAGGTGGAGGATAACGTCGTCTTGAACCCCGAATAAGATCGTGTTTCCTCCCACAAAAAACCACTCAAGTGGAGGATCGCCCAATAGGGCTCTATGATTATTATCACATCTAGAGCTAATCTGGTGCTACCCGATTCAGGGAAAATCGCTGCCACCACCTGGTTAATCTGGTCAGGGTTATATGTGGGGGTAGTATTCAGAGTTGAAATGGGCACCAAAATGGTTACAATTTGTATTGTGACCAATCTACATCCTTCACATTCTGTCTCTTGGTTTTGATATTTAATCTTAAATAATTTTTGGCTTTAGGGACATGCCATAATTGTAACTACACCCTGCACAAAAGGATTAAGTAGGCCTTAGAAAATTTAAGTTGAGGTGAAATCGGTGGGATACACTTAGGGCTGTGTCAGATTTCAGACGGGTAGCTCCTTTTAAGAAAAGAAGCACCTGTCCAAAATCCGGAAACAATTACAAGAGAATCTTCTTTGAGAAGATTCTCTTATAATCGTTTCCCTCTACACCCTCAGAAGGGTGTTCTATTTCAGGTTTTATTTTTTTAAAATAAAATAAATATTTTTTTGAAATTTTCTATTCTTTAAAATTTAAAAAAAGTGAATTCAAAATTTATTAAGCTTTAAAAAATAAATTTTATTGTGAATTTTTTTTAAAAATTAACTCAAATCCAGAAAGCAAAAAGCCTTCCACCACCTTCTTTTTTTGGTGATTTCAGATTCCCCCAGCGTAGGGGAATCCGAAAGAAGATTACAGGGAAGGGTGGACGGGACAATTACGACAAATGCCTTAATTGTCCCTTTTTTGGTCCGCCGCAACCCTAGATACACTATCTAGAAAGACGCCATCTAGAAAACACCATCTAGAAAGATATCACCTATAAAATGTTTCCTAAAACGCCAACTAGAAACCCTATGTCAAATTTCTGGCCAAACTGTGCCAAATAACTTAAAAATTAATAAAAGCCCAAAAAATTTCAAACCAGTTAGAAAAACATATGACTAGACTCAAAATAATCTAAAGATTCCAAATATGCAATAATAATGTGGGATCAGCTAGTACAAACTATAGTGTACCAAGCTCCAAAGTCAACACCCCCCAAAACTATAATATTTTCATATTGAAATTTGCTCCTATGTTTGTATCAATGTACTAAAAATTAAGTAAAAATTAAATGTTTGGAAGTAAAGTATTTAATGGAAGAGTAACTTGATTAGTCTTCAGTCCCAAGAGTCTTTGCAATGCCTTTGAGATGGGTAAGGCAGCCTTTTCTGGTGTAATAGTTTAAAACCTCCTTAGTAACAATTGCAAACTTGACCTGCTGATCTGCATGCTTGGATAAAACAGCTTTGCTTTTGATGGCCTGAGGGTAAAGCTGGTCCCCATGGATATATCAGATCTTCAGCTTGTTGATAATCACAATGAATCTGGGCTTTTTCATATTAACCAGGCAAGAAAATTGATTGTACTGACCTTCAAGTGATGAGGTGGTCTTAGTTACACTGTCCTTAATCTGATTATTACAGTTCCAGTTAATGGAGACACTACCCTTGCATATATAAAACCATTAATGAAATATTTTAAAGCTGAAACCCAAATATCACAGATCCTTTTATGATAAGGAATAAAATCAGTATATCAAAAGTGTTTTTTAATGTCTGTGTTACAGGGAGATAGTACTATCAAAGGTGAGTTAATTTGAGCTGATATATTATATGTGATCATAAATTATTATCATACTTTATTCCCAGTTAATAAGGAAAAGGCTTGGTTTTATCACATAAAAGTATAATTTATTATTTAATTCCAGATGCTGTATTTATAGATGGCATATTTTAGGGTATTTATTAAGTGTTTTTATATTCAAAAAATCTTATTTGGATAACACTCTTTTTATTTCAATTTGTGATAGTGTTTTTGAGATGTCGTTTTTCTAGATGGCGTATTAGAAGCCAATATGTAAAAAATAACTATTTAATAAATTTTTTATTTTTTAATTTTGCTGGTGTAAATCCTGACTCTATTGCAATTTTTTTCTAGATGGTGTCTTTCTAGATGATGTTTTCTAGATGGCGTATTGCACTGTGAAACCAAAGGACAAAATTTGCAGCCTGATCTGCTGAAAAAATTAAAGCTATAGGCTGTGTCTTTGCCCCATTAAGATTTTAAAGATACAAAATACACCAAAAATATTTATTAGTTATTTTATAGAATTAAAAATAATTATCTGCATTATCCAAAGAATCTTGGCAGAATTACAGGTACCCACCTTGTTTCCAACACCGGTTTTCTGGAAAACCAAAACCTGACATCATGGCATCATTTCTAGCATTTCAGTTTATCCTTTTCTTTATGAAATGATGCCATAATATCATATTGTTGTTTCTCAGAAAACAAATGTTGGGAATAAGGTGGATATCACATTATTAAGCTTCATAATAATTAAAGCTATATTATAACTCATTGCCTGAAAAATTATACAGTAGTTTCCAGAGCTATGGCACTAAGTAAAATCAACTCATCTGTAAGCAAAAACAACTCAGATGCAAAAAACTTAATAAACATATATTGATCAACAATAGATTTGGGTTCACTCCTGGTTTGTTTTCATCTGAGTTCATTTAGCTTTAAGACGCTTGATTTTATTACCATCTGAGTTTTTCCCTTGCAGATGAGTTGATTTTACTTAGCACCATAGCTTTGAAAACTATCATACCTGAATATTCAATTAAATAAGTATGTTCCTAAAATTTAGATTATTACCCCAAAAAGATTGATCTCAGTTGGTGCTCTATTTTTTGAGAAATTGAAACCATTGATTAGAAGCTCCCACAATCTAATGATACAGTAGCTTTATAACCTGTTGAGATAAACAAACTCATCTCAGCTTAAAACAAAAAGGAAAATCAAGGGATTTATATTAAATTACAATAGATTTGGATTCTACTCTATTTTTTTCTCAGCTGAGTTGATTTTGTTGATCTCAACAGGCTATAGAGCTACTATATTTATCCAGACTAAATCTAAGAGATTAATCCAAAAAGTTACAAAGTTTCAAATTAGAACCAGAAGCATATCTCTTGATATCCTTTAATCAATAGATAAAATCAACATTGTTACAAAGGCCTTTTTACAGCCCTTTGTATAGCCATGCCAAATTAAAGGCCCAATTCTATTGCATATTTAAACAGATCACTATAAGTTTATGAGCTAGCTGAGCTTGACTCATGGCAAAAGCTAAGCTAAAATTCTAAATCATATGCAACCTTTATAAAGGTTGCATATTTTTTAATTAAGCTTCTTCTTCTAAGAAACTATACTTTTAATAATATTTCAGGATAAAATTATTTTCACCTTTAAAAGTCTCAATTACATATATATATATATTGTTGTTGTTGTTGTAAGCTTTAGTTATCAAACATTTTATTTCAACAAAGCTATAAATTTATGAGCTCAATCTATGGACATTGGATCCTTTTTCTTACATATCAGTTCAATCCATTCTTCTGGGTTATATGTGACTTTCTCTTCTGGCATTGCCTCCAAGACCCCAGATGCAAAATTAAACTTCATTAATAAGATTTTCAGGTGATATATAACATTATATCTTTCATTGCTAAAAAATCTTTAGACCATCCTTTTATTCCTCCTTATGTTGCAACTGAACTAATTATAGTTCATCATTTAGTATCAGGGGAGACAGCAGTCTTAAAGGAAATGTCAGAGTTTGAGAATAGGATTCTAGCTTTATTTAGAGCTTAACACCATTATACTATAGAAGGTAGTTGTCAGTTCATAAGGGGTGGTTTTGCGGCTGATCCAAGTATGGTTTGCGCTTCAGATAACCATATGAAGGATTGCTGTCTGGAATCAGCTTCACTCCTAATTTGGATAGGTTGTCTGTACTTTAACACTATATTCAGAATGACCCATGTTGTTAGATACATCATGGGGAGCCCTTTGAGCACCTCCTGTGTGTTGTGAGATACTTTGGAAGGCAACATGTTGATCTCAGTTGCAACACTTAAATATTATATTCTACTTTAATCCTAATTCATTTTCTTTTATTATCATATTTATTTATATGGTACTCTTATTTTAGCATCAAAAATGCAGGTCCACCCCTAGAAAAGTTTCAAGTCTGAGAAAAAAGATCCATAATTTGACCTGAATCATCTAAGACCTGGAGCTGGGACATGCCAAGATCATCAGTTGAGACATACCAGCTGAATAGTCTCATATCCAGAGAACAAGTTATTTCCCAGGAATAGCACCCTGTATAATAAGAGCTCATTGCTACCCCTGAATGTCACAATCAACACCAAATATTATACTCTTTTGAAATAGGGATGCTGTTGCAATTTAACTAATTAAAGTTCAGTATTTGATTGGGGAAGACAACAGTCCAATAGAAAGGACAAGAATGAATATAATAAGGTATTATTTATTGTATAATATTGTGGTTAATATACTATATGGAGAAGCCACAGGGCCACAGGGGGTGGCATAGTGGCATCTTCCATGTAAGGTTTGAATCCAAGGAATAACTCATGCAGGATCAGCAGGACAATTGGCAGCGCTCCTTGTTGTGTTTGGCTCCTGGGGACAAGATCCAGGAGGACACGGCAGGAAATCTTTATAACAAAAGATTTGAGGTTTAAAGCTAGTCTTGGGTTAGCCTTCAGGGCAAAATTAAGGGCATGTACCTTAATTTCCTGGAAAACAAGATGTGAAGTTCTTTTGGCAGAAAGGACAGGAAAAAGCTTGAAGATTATTAAAGCCAACGCAAATGTGGATAAACTTGTCTTTATTAGGAGAAATGATTCTACTTAAATAGTAGACAAGGGACAGTGATCACTAATTAGAAAGACAGAGTGGCTGAGGGGGTCACGTTGGGATGAGGCCATACCAGGATCATTCACAGCCAGGTACAATAATCTGGAATGGGTGGATATTGGACCAGACCCATTTACAGAAGGCAAGGAATATCCAAAATTGAAAGCAACCCCAGCCAAATCTTTGCAGCTATCAATATTTGAAGGCCATATTGAAATAGCATTAATGGCGCAATTTCCAATATCTCCCTTCTCAAGATTGGACACAGGGAGATGATATTTATGGAGAAACTTGGAGTGAACACGGGCAAAAGGACGTCCAGATGATAGTAGTTTCACAGTATACTTGACACCCTTTTTAAAGGTGACCTCATAGGGCCCAATCCAGAGGGAATCCAGCTTATGAGCTCTACCACCTGTAAAATTCTGGTAGTAGAGAACCAGGTCACATATTTGATACTCAAGGAGGGGGGCTCTAGCAGCATTGGATGGGGAGAGCTCCAGAGCCTTGACCTTGTAAGCAGTGGAGTAAGCTGTCACTTGGATGTTGATGATACAATTGGTTAAGTATTTAACATGGGCCTCAGGATTTGCAGACACATCAACTTTTATCAAGGGAGGTCCCAAGATTGAGGGGATGGCGGTTTCATACCCATATAGTATGGCAAAATGGGACTGACAAGTTATTTGATGTCTACTGAGCGGTAAGCAAAGAGGGCAGCAGGGAGGAACATATCCCAGTTGGCAGCATCAGAGAGCGTGAGTTTCCTCATTATAGACACCAGGGTGGAGTTTGCTTGTTCAACAGTTCCATTGGTTGAGGGGTTATATGGATTGGAGAACAATTGGTGAGTCCCCATAGCTTTGACAATAGAAGTGGTGAGGCGAGCATTAAAGTTGGTACCATTGTCAGAAAGCAGGGCTTGAGGGCAACCATGTCAATAGAAGATGTCTTGCAGCAAGAAAGTAGCCGTGGTCTTGGCAGTTATATCTTCTGTTGCTCTGACCTCAACCCATTTGCTAAATTTATCTATGGCAACTAAGATAAACCGGCATCCCAACCTAGACCCAGGGAACGGCCCAACAGCATCAATACTCACAGTGTGGAAGGCATGCTTTGGCGGGATGAGCTTGAACTGGTGTTGGGACGGGCAAGGGTGATGGAGTTGGCACAAGTGACAGGAGGCAAGAACATCAGGTATCAGGAGGCGCATGTTCTCCCAGTAGAAGTTCTTGCATAACCAATCATGAGTTTTGGCTATACCCCCATGCCCAGTGTCAATGTGAGCTTGGAGACTAATGGCTATCCTCATGCTAGGGCGGACGTAGGGTAGGTAGGCACTGTTAACCTTTTTGAAGATCTGCCTATCACAAATTACAGTGCCCTTGGATAGGGTCTGTAGCGCCAAGCAAATGTCTTCTGGCTTTGTGGTCCAAGAGTGAGGATACCCTATTACTTTGTATAGGCAATCAGCGTCAGCAGGGTGGATAGCTAGAATTGGCATCCTTGACAGACCATTAGCATTCTGATGATGGGCCCCAGGACAGTGTACCACTGTAAAATTGTATCCTTGCAGGTGCAGGGCCCAACGTGCTAGTCAACTTTCAGGTTCCTCTAGTTGTTGCAGCCATTTAAGGGAGGAGTGGTCTGTGACCACAGTGAAGTGGTTCCCATAAATGTAGTGCCTGAATTGCTTTACTGCATGCAACACCACCAGGCATTTCTTCTCAGTGACGCTGTAGTTCTTCTTGTGCTTATTGAGGATCCGTGAAGAGTAGGCTACAGGTCAATCCACGCCTTTGTTGTCAAGATGGGCTAAGATGGCACCCACAGCTACTCCACTATCATCAGTATACAAGATAAACTAATTATCATAATCAGGGTAGACTAGGATGGGAGCCTCTTTGAGCTTGGCCTTCAACGCTTCAAATGCTTGTTGTGGGCTGTCAGTCCACTCAAAGGGGACATTGTGAAGCAGTTGGACAAGGGGTTCACTCAGTTCAGCAAAATCAGGTATGAACTGTTGGTAGTAGCCCATCATACCAAGGAATACTTGAACCTCTTGAAGATTTGTGAGAGGTAGCATCTTGTTGAGGGCTTCCACCTTATTATTCATGGGACGGATTCCAGTTTGAGTGACCTTATGACCTAAGAACTCAAGGCGTTCTTTAAAGAAGGAGCACTTGGAGGGTTTGAGTTTCAAGCCATCTTTATGAATCTTGATAAAACAGCCTTGAGTTGTTCCAAGTGGTCAGTAAAGGTAGCACTGAATACGGTGATGTCAGCAAGGTACACGAGGACACGAGAGAGCTTTAGGTCTCATAGGATGGAGTACATTGCTTTTTGAAATGTGGCAGGGGCATTTCAGAGTCCCTGGGGCATACGAGTGGGTTCAAAAAGGCCTTCTGAGGTGATAAGTGCAGCCTTTTCTCTGTCTTCAGGGGATAATATAACTTGCCAGTATCCAGAGGCTAGATCCATGGCTGAGAAAAACTTGGAACCACCCAGCCATCTGAGAGCATCGTCAATTCTGGGCAAGGGATATGAGTCTTTCTTAGTGAGAGAGTTCAGGCGGCAATAGTCCATTACAATGCAATGCCCTCCATCTTTCTTCTTTAGGATCAGTAACGGGGAAGCCCAAGGACTTTGGGAAGGAGCCAGTAACCCAGTGTCTAGTAGTTGCTTGAGTTCTTTAGACACTTGATCATCATCCACCCTACTGTGGTGGTATGGTTTGGCACAAAAAGGGGGTGAATCCCCAGTATCAATCTGGTGGATGACTCCTTTAGCCAGGCCATAATCCGTAGGTCCAGAGGCAAAGATGTCACTAAACTGATTGAACAGGTCCAACACGTCTTTTTGTTGGATGGGAGACAATTGGGGGAAATCAGAAGCAGTGAACAAGGAGAGAACTTGCATATTGTCTTCAGGTAGATT
Source organism: Entomophthora muscae (assembly GCA_014839935.2). Lineage (NCBI taxonomy): Eukaryota > Fungi > Entomophthoromycota > Entomophthoromycetes > Entomophthorales > Entomophthoraceae > Entomophthora > Entomophthora muscae. The sequence continues at coordinate 13,478 of QTSX02004550.1, read as the reverse complement.
GAAATCACTCAAAGTTCCAAAAGGGTAGAGGGATGCCACTTGTTCTTCTCCCAGTATACAACCATGCCCTACAACCTGGCCTCGGGTCACCTGCATGGGCAGGGCTGTCAGGTTGGCAAGTAGTAATTGTATAGGCTCTTTGTTGGTTTTATCTAGAATCCCAGGACACAGGCGGGGCTCCTTATGGCTTAGGGATTCAGGTGAGTAGAGTTCCAAGAACAGCTTTTCAGGTAGTTCATAAGAAATCTGGGAATCAATCACCACTTGAGAACCCAGGGGAATGGTGATAGCAGCTGGTGCTAGAAGAGGTGCCCCTTCTTCTGCAGAGCAGGAAGGAGGAGGGGTGCACATGTTGGAGGAGTGAGTCCTATACTTGAGAGAGAAGATACCCGTGGGGTACTCAAGCACACAAGTTTGAAGACGTTTTCCTGGGAGGCGCAGAGGTTCCTCAAAGATCAAAGGGACCTCATATCCTAAGATCAAAAGGTATCCATCTCGTAAGTTTACAATCCTGTTATATTCTTGAAGGAATTGTGTACCAACCAAGAGGTCATAGCTTTTGTTCTCAAGGACTACAGCGGGGGAAGCAATGAGGGGCTTCCCAAACATCATAGGTTGAGCGGAGTAGGCACCTATGGCCTGTGTTTGTGCCATGCCAGCTGTGCCATACAACTGAGTATAGTTGAGGTCGGGGGCCAACTTAAGTTTCTTCATTAGTTTTGAAGATACTATGTTGACTGGAGAACCTGTGTCTAAGATGGCTTTGATTTTAACCTTTTGGATTGATACTTCCATGTGGGTTGTATCTTTCCCAAAGGTGGGCAAGACTGCCAACACATCTTGTGCAGCCTCTAGTTCCTTTTACAATTTAGCTAACATGCACTGTAAAGCAGGAATCTCCTTATACACAGTCTGCAGAGGGAGAGATACAGTTACGTTTTGGAAGAGAGCTTCTGCTAGCTTGGCTGCTTCCTCAGAAGAATTAACCAAGACAGGAGGTTGATGGGCTTGAGATAGGTAAGGGCAAGCCACCATGGCTTTAGCTTCACTTGAAGGTACTCAGGAAGTGGTGGTGGTCTTCCCAGAGCAAAGCTTGTATGGGAAAGAGATAGTTTCTGGAACAGCCAGGACAGAATAGCCATAACTATCAGAATCCTCACTATCATAATCTTCAGGATCTGAATCACTGGAGAGATTGTGAAATAGATGAAGGATAGTTAGGCCAGAGGAAGACGGAGCTTCCTCATCAGAAGGAGAATCAGGGGGAGACAGGGGAGATTGGTCAGCAGATAGTGTCTCTGTTTCTAAGCTGACCTCTCTTTTCCCGCCTGTTCCTTGGGGTCACAACTTTCCACTTGGGGATTAGTGCAAGTACGCAAGTGGTTCCCTATTTGGTCACAGTTATGACAACCTTGCCTCTTAGCCTGTCCACCAGCACCCCGTGTCATAATGTGCAATGTACAGGAGGTGGTACCAGCATTACTGGATTTATTTTCACGTACCACTGTACCTCCATGGGTCAAATGCATGTCTTGCAAGAGCGTCTTAATACTCTTCATGGAAGTGAGTGAAGCCTTGTGTGCCTTAAAGTGTAGGCATAAAAGCTAGTTCACTTTCAAAGCATTTGAACAAGCCGTGTAAGCTTCCCGGGGAGTTAACTGTTGACTAGTGATTAACTGCTGGCCTTTAATATAGAAACAATCTGTGAACTCAGCCAGGGTTTCCTTGGGCTTAAAGGCAATTTGCATGAATGCATCCTTCTTGACCTCTAAGCTGAGATCTCCTCCAAACTCCTCAATAAGGAGGCGCTTCATGTCTTCCCAAGTGACAATGGAGGGGAGTTTGTGGAACACTACTTATTGGCAGATGGGATGGAGTCAGGTGAGGATATGTTCCTTGTTGAGTTTGTCAGTAGCCCTACACATTGCAGTTTTGTAAATTGTTAGAAAGGCAGCAATGGTAGAGGTTTTAGGATTGAATATCTGCCTGAAGGTTGGTTTTTAGTTCAGGTCAATGGACGAGGACAAGGACTGCCTGTTTTCACCAGGGTTGAGGACATTAATATGTGGGTTGCCTTCAAACTTGGATTCAGCAGCAGGTTTTCTATCCCAGAGGAGTTGAAGGCTTTTCTCTAGGGTATATAAGGCAGAGCTGTTCTGCCCACTAATGTCCCTAGCAGTGGTGGCAGCAGTTCCAAATTTGTCAATATTAATTTGTTGTACTGCCAAGGTGCCAGCAATCCCATTGAGGCGGGTGGTCAGGGAAGTGGTCTGGGCAACCAAGGAGACAGCTTGTCCATTCAGTGTCTCTGTAAAGCAGGAGAGGTTTTTTACCTCCCTTTCCAATGTGTCTTGCCTGTCAGCTACATCATTTGTTACTTCTGTAAGCTGATATAGTGCACATGCGCAGTTGACCTGGAGTTGGCCTTCCAAACCAGGGCAGCAACCATGATTGTCATGAGCAGGAGTATTAACAACTTCACCTTCCTCTTCATCTTCAGATTCAGACAACGAGTCCTCAGAATTAGAAAAGCACTGTCTTAAGTACTCAATTTCACCTTGCAATATAGCCACTTGATCAGTGAGTGAAGCAATACAAGGGTCAGGCATAGGTTTGACTGGAGGGGGGTTCTGAACAGAAGCTTGACGTTGAGTGGTAGCCTTGAGTTTGGCTATTGCTTCCCATACCTTGGTTTCAAAATCAGATGGGGCCTCAACAGGAGGAGCAGGAGGAGTCACCTCAATTGACGCTACTCTATTGTCCACATAATTTAGCACTTGGTCTAGAGTGTTGCCTGGTGCAGCCTTATCCAGACTGTATTGATGCTGCAGATGGCGGCCCCAAGTATTAACATGAGCTTTCACTAATTCAAGTTGAAAATTGACATGCTCCCTGAATTGTTAAGTTCACTAACCAGAGTCTCAAAATCCTGAAAAATTAAGCAGAAAGGCCTCAATTTGCTCACGCCACGCTGCCTGATGCTCATCCAATTTGCATAGTTGGTCCTTGATGTATCCAGGGAGCAAGGAACAAAGGGAATTCAGGGAGGAGGTTAAGTACTTCTGAGAGGCTATCAAATTGCGCTGGTTATCAGAAATACACGCAAAGAGACCGTGGGACCATTCTTGATATGCCATATTATGAGCATGGTTGTTTGAGACAGCGGTGACTACAGCATTTAATAGTTGATTCTGGGATCCTAATGCAAGTTGATGGTGAACCAGGGCGGGTTGGAGAAACTGGTTGACCAACACGCCAATTGTATCCATGGATTCCATCAACGCGGGGGGAAGACCAAAGTCCAAGAGGAAGGAATACAGGTCTTTGGAAGCATACCTAGGACATAGACCAGGGATATTATGTATCATCACAGTGCCAGAGTGGAGAAGGGAGCGGGCAGCAGAACAAGCTTACTTGTAATTGAGAGAGAAAGCTGGAAGGGGGCCCATGTGGGCCCAGGGGACAGAACCAATACCATAGGAGTTGAGAGGGCATCAGGGATGTCTTCTTCTAGAGGGGGAATAGAAACTTTAGGTTGTTTGGGTACTTCAGAAAAAAAGGGACAAGGACCATAGAATGAGCGTGGGAACAGGGTAACCAAGGGGCTTACAGCCCCTGTAGTGAGCACCATTTTGTTGTGTTTGGCTCCTGGGGACAACATCCAGGAGGACACGGCAGGAAATCTTTATAACAAAATATTTGAGGTTCAAAGCTAGCCTTGGGTTAGCCTTCAGGGCAAAATTAAGGGCACATACCTTAATTTCCTGGAAAATGAGATGTGAAAGTCCTTTTGGCAGAAAGGACAGGAAAAAGCTTGAAGATTATTAAAGCCTACACAAATGTGGATAAACTTGTCTTTATTAGGAGAAATGATTCTACTTAAATAGTAGACAAGGGACAGTGATCACTAATTAGAAAGACAGAGTGGCTGAGGGGGTCACGTTGGGATGAGGCCATACCAGGATCATTCACAGCCAGGTACAATAATCTGGAATGGGTGGATATTGGACCATACCCATTTACAGAAGGCAAGGAATATCCAAAATTGAAAGCAACCCCAGCCAAATCTTTGCAGCTATCAATATTTGAAGGCCATATTGAAATAGCATTATTGGCGCAATTTCCAATACTCCTAATTAGGAGAAAGTGCCTGCAATTTGACATTGCCATCAGATTGGTTCATGTTGTTTGATACATCAAGGGGCAACTCATTGAGCGCCCCCAGTGTATTGTAAGATATGTTGGTAGGCAAGTCTAGAAATTTGGTTGCAACAATGCTATGTATTCCAACATTGTTTTACCATCTTTGGTAACTCTTCTAAAGCAGCATGGCTATGGCAGGGTTACTTAGCTTTATTACCTAGATATTTATTTTTTGATTTTTAAGCTGGTTAGATAAAAGGCAGGAAGACAATCCCCAGGCTGGATTCAAGCCTACATTTCTGCATAAAATTCTTGTGGCTCAAATGTATACCTTTATTAGCAACCTCCAGAATCAACTCATACAGCATGGAACATCCTCCATGTCAACAATCCCAAGAATCATTTTTGCTTTATCCTCTATCATTTCAATAAAAACTCAGAGTAGAAGCTGAACCCTGCTTTTATTATTGGTATCAACTATCTAAGCCAGAAAAACTATCCCTTAATAAATAACATAATAAAGATATTTTTGGGGATTGTTGACATGAAGAATGTTCCATGCTGTATGAGTTAATTCTGGAGGTTGCCCTTTTATTGGGTCAAAGCTTTATCCCACAAGATCTATGACCCATAACCCAACTTTCTGGGATCTAGGATGACTAACTTTGGGGGTTTTTAACTATAATTGAAATAAAAAAGGGATTATTTCTGTTTATAGCTTAATAAATTATATAGACTAGTGGCATGTATCTATCCCTATGGGCATCTCTGGGCTTTGGGGTTTAAGGTCTAGCCTCAGGTCATATCTTTTTGATCTTATGGACCCAAAGGGATATACGGACTAGAGGTGGATATCCAACCTCCCTCTAAAACGCAGTCAGGAGCTTTGGCTTTAAGTTTACTTTGGCCAAGTATAGCCCTGACTGATTTCTTGATGTAGCTAACCATATCTATGTGACCTGAGCTAGCTATCCTCTTTGCATTTTGTTTATACATCTTTGCAAGAGATATGGTGCTATGGTTTATTAAATCAAACCTTCATATCCCAAACAGCTGTTTCTTGATGGCAATAAGGGTGCTTTTGATGGATCTTGGGCCAAATATCAAAAAGGTTTAGGCTAGGCTGATTTTAAATCTGTGTAGTAGTGTCAGGATACCAGGAGTGCTGTGATGCTCCTTTGGGTGAGGGAGGAGTTGAGGCAGGTACTGCATGGCCCACTAGATGATGGGACCTAACTTTACCAGGTAGGAGAGGGCCTTTCCCGCCACGGCCCAGGGTCTGGCTGCTGGCAAGGCAGAATCAATCAACTGGGTAAGTGTCAGGTACAGCCCTCTCAGTATTTGACTACTCTGGCCAGTGGCATCCAAAGTGGGTGGGGTTGAGATGGTCAGTTTGGGCGTCAGGGGTGATTCCATTGGGACCAAGTAGGTGGCAGGATTATTGTATTTCCCAGTGAAGATCAAAGGGTATATAGTGATTTCTCTGCCGTCACAGATTATTTGATATGGATCCTTTGGAGCATTTGGGTGGGTGTACCACTGCAAGTCTTCCAAGGTCCAGGGTTTGTGATCAGGATTTGGGGGATACTCAGTGAAATTCACAGGGCCAAATGGAGTGTTGGGTGGCCGGTAGTAGTAAACAGCTTTGGTTTTGTCAACTGGAGTCTGGCTATTTATCCCAGTGGAGGGGTGCTGACGCTTGGGTGTATGCAGATGAAAGAGTATCAAAAATAGGTATGGAAACAGATTGGTGAACTAAAGGTTCATAATAACTTTATTGGTAAGAAAGGCAATACAGAATATTTTGGTGCTTCTGGCTTATATACTCATTTGCATACAGCTGTCTCTGGGCATTCTTCTGGTGCTATCTGGATGGCAAGGCTTGGCATCTCAAATTCTTCTGGTTGATTGCCTGCTTCATCATCATTTTTGGGGTCTTAAGGAACAGTTGATTGGCTTGCTGGTGGTCTATCTTTTCATAACTGGTCATTGGTTCTGGCAGGTTTGGCTGCAGGGGTCATGGGGTCTTTTCCAATTTGATTGTCATTTTGGGACTGGCTTGCCAGGCATTCCTGAGGCAAAATAACTTGATTAAAAAAGGGGTTCCCAACTGGAAACCCCAAATTACCAAATAGAGGTTGGGCTTGAGCTGAGAGTTCTGGGCAGCTAGATTTAGCTTGCCCAGGACCAGCCAAACCCATCAAGGCTTGGGCATAGCTTTTGGGGCCCAGGATGGGCCCCACAGCTACTGCCAGAGTGGGTGTGGTTCCCGCACCTGGGTATTTGCTTTTTAAAGCAAACCCAGGTGCAGGCAAGCTCCCACTACCCACTCCCCCTGCCTAGTGGCTGGGAGCGGGTTCAAATCCCATAGCGGGATTTGAAATTGTTACTTCTGTAACAAGTAGCTTTCAAAGATGCAACAGTAGACAAAGATGTTAGCCCAGAATCAGATCAACTCAGTAAATTAGGGAAATATAATGTCATCAAATTGGTGTTAATTAATATAGATGCAACCTTTTTTAAAAAGCTCTTTGGCTTGGATACTCTTGTTTTAGCCTAAAATTGTGTTGTGACCAAAATAGGCATCCCAGTTGGTATTTATTTCATGGTACACAGGGGGTGCTCAGCAAGTTGCCCATGCCAGATATGGTTTCATATCCCCTCCCAACTCCCTCAACATGATGGATCTCATATTCTCTTATAAGGAGCAAGTGTAATTGCTACAAATGTCCCAAAAATCACCCTTATCCAAATCACTGCTATGGGTGCTACCACATTAGTGACCCATTGACCCTTCACTGATGTATAAGAACCCTATTATATTTAATAGAATAGTTATGTTCATAATCCATTTCCCTTTCCTCCTCTTGGACCTGTGTTTTCTCAGAACAAACACCAAACTATAATCAGTTTGTTTGCAACATTAGGCCAACAGTGTTTAGTAAACTATGTCTAGTTATTTATGAACCCCTCTTAATCATTAGGTGGATAGTGTAGGGTAAGGGATAAGAAATTGAGCCGGTACAAGTAGGCTCTGCAACCCATGTTTCTCATATATCTATAGCTACCACATGAATACTTCCAATATGGTTCAAGCTAACTGGATTGGATCTGGTTGAATTTAAAGGTATCAGTAAAGCTGGTTGTCAGACAGGTTTTAATTGTTACGTAGGAAACTCTTCCCCCAAGATATATCTTATTGAAATAGATTGGGTTTGAATAAGGGGTCATTTTTGTGACTTCAAGCCCTAACTCATCACCAGAGAATGGATACAGCGTTTTTATAACTTGGGGTTAGGATGATTTAGTAGTTGTATTTTAAGAATATCTGTTGTATGATGGTTTCATTTTTTAGTGTGCAGGGATGTCTGGATTTAGTCTGTTTGATTGGGCTCCTGGGAGTTGGTCTGGTAGCTTTGATAGGGTCAATCTCTTACGTTATTAATTGTAAGTTTTAGGAGCTTTATACTTTTATAATGTAATGTGTAAGCATAATTCAGCCTTCATAATTGGTACATTGGGATGCAAATGTTTGGAATCCGAGAAGGGAAATGCTTAATTGATAAGTCAGTTGATTTGATTTGGGATGGTTTTAGGATTGACTCTGGTGGTTGAAAAGTAAGACATGGGATTTGAGGAAAGTGTTCTTATGCAACCAATGATTCATAGTCATATTTGTAGGTATTTATTAGGGTAGTAAAATTAAGGCTATATTGTATGATTGTTTTAGGCGGTGGTGGGGCAGTTACCACAGTCTTGGGGGCAGGAGCCGCAGTGCTCAATATAGCCAGTACACTTGCCATCGCCGCAGACATCTTTTCTGTAGACATGGGTGGTGCCAAAGCACTTGTCTAGGCCAACGATGGTGTATCCTCGCTTTTTGACCTCGTTTACGATCTCGGGGAGGGAGGTGACGGAACTGATATAGGTTTCATGCTCGGTCACTGCAAAGGAGGAGTTGGCGGGGCTTGCCTGAAGCTTATCCTTGACGTTGGTGATGATGCGGCCAGGATCAGTAAGGCCAAAGATGGTGTCTTCGGTGTCCAGAGAGGTGAAGATGCTCTTGAAGCCCATCGAGGTTAAGATGGCCATTGTGCGCTGGTCGGAGTCGGCATAGGGATTGCGCATGAAGATGGGGCGGACTCCAATAGTCCTGTAGATGGCGTCGTCAGTCTTGGTCATCTCTTCGCGTAGCTGGGAGTTTGTGAGTTTAGTGATGAAGGGATGGGTGTAGGTGTGGGATGCAATGGCGTGACCAGCTTCGTAGTATTTCTTGAGGTATCCCTGGTATGTGGCGTTGTTGAGCTTGGTGCCGATGACAAACAGGGTTAACTTGACGTCGAGTTGGTTTGCAGTCGCGAGAAGGTCTGGTGCGAACCGGTCAGGTCCATCATCAAATGTCAAGGTGACTTCGCCTGGGGTGATACACCTGTCCAGGTATTTCATGTGGCACACGCCGCAGTCTTTGGCGCAGCTGTTGCATGTCTCTGTGCGTCCATCACAGAATCCATCACCGCACCCTTTGCTGGCCTCCTCTTGCACTATTGAGGTTACGTTGGTACATCCTGATTGACAGCCGTTGACTATTGAGCAGTGCATGGGGGAGCTGCCGCAGTAGCCAAACTTTGAGCAGCAGCCGCCATAGGCCCCCTGAGGATTGCAGATTGCGCCATCGTTCTGAATCCCACAAACACCGCCATTAGTCATCAAGGAGGAGGCAATTCCGAAAAAGAATAATGAAATAAAAGAATACATGTTATGCTTAATGTGAGACTGAGGCATGGGTTCTTATAGTTATAGCTATGATGATTTACATTAATTTAATGCTAATCCCCACGCTTTAGTCGTGCTATCAATACCGCCATTAAAATAATTTATTGGGATAAGCTGAGTTTAAATTTGCAATTATAAATGCTACGAATTAAATTTACATGTGCTTCTGGGGTAAGTAGAGGTCTTGATTCCCATCGGCTCGATGCAAAACCATCTACTTTAGAATTTAAATAAATAGAAGCAAGAGCCCTGGGATGAATAGTTTAAACAAGGGCAAATGATATTGAACGGTATGCCCTTGCTGGACCCCACCCGAGTGGGGGAGTAGCACGTATATCCCCATATTATGCATTAAAGGGCAACCTTGACCATCTGGCTTAATAAACTCTAGTGCAATCCAAGCGAGAGAATCGAAACCCTTTTTTTGCTGCTGCAGCATGCGATTCACACCCCAAAGAACATGTGGATCACCACCGTGGAGTCGCTATCAGCCTGAACCGAGATATTTCCAAAGCTACAATCTTGCCATGCTCCAAGATCCTCCTCCTTTGGCCATGTCTGCTCCTAATTATTGAAATTAATTTAATGACTTATTCCAATTTAACCCACTCCGCAAAGTATTTCGGAAGTTAAACATACTACATGCTGCGAACAGATATACTGTAGATCCAGACCCTGATGGTAAAATCTGGGATCGTCAACCCAGCTTGCAAATTTCAAACCGTTAATAATCCCACTCGGTGAAAGATAAAACATTCAATAAAATAAACAATTCTGTTTACCATTTATTGATCCATCTAAATCACATATCTGTTGCAACATCTTTGATTACTCCCGCTTGGGGAATTAATGCCCCAAGTAGCTCACCGACCAACCATTAAGTTGGTGGCACTACTATCATTTGGCCATCCATTACGGGGATCAAACAATCCAGATCCTAAGCAGAACACAACTTGAATAAGTCTCGTGACTTAAGAGGAACATTACTCAGATAAGCTCCATGACCTCCATGACGTGCATGGACAGTATGTGGCTTTCCATGATACTATATATATTCCTATATTCATATCCAATAAAGTATCATTCTCTTCTTAAATTTCCCCTTTATCTTGTTTAATATACTTCTCAGAAGTATATACACAACATATCTCAAACCTTAGGTACAGGTAATTCAACCAGTGTAAGAAAACCCCTGTGAAACAGATCAGGGATACAATCCTATCATTTCCAAACTTGATCAAATCATAGACAACCTGAAACCATTAACAACCATGATACTGCAGGATTATAAACCCCAAGAACCAAATTTCATACATGATTGGAATGAGCTTGGAATAGTTTTAATTAATGCCCATCTCAACCCAGAAGCCAAAGGTCCTCATTGAGATCCACACCAGCTCTTTTGGGAACCTCAAACAATCCCCCATCCCAGGATAGCTAAAGTTTACATGGCTACTGTTCACCAGATACGCTTAACAACATAGTAGACTGAACATACCCTTCTCTGATCAAGTTTATCTTTTTTCAAGATCAATGCATGTTACTTGCAGCACTCTTATTAAGCCTGACACTTTCAATTATTTTATACATAACTCTTCACCATGGATCATGCTGTGCAGGTATGGCCTCACATAGGCAGAGCCAACCATGGTGCATACAGTTCAAGCCGGTGCTGGCACCAATCTCTTTGAAAAGGTAGCTATTGTCAGGTTCAACTTCCATGACAACTTCTGGTCCTCTTAGTCCTGGTTCCAAATTGTTCAGATCATGGTTGCCGGCAAAACTCATCTTCAGCTTGGGACTGTTCCTGTTGAAGTGGGACAGTTTCTCTCTCAACTCTTCCCGTTTCTTTGGTCTCCTGGTCATTTCTGGCATCAAGTACATCAGGGTCATTGTGGGGTTCCTGTCTATCAGTCCCCAAATTTTGTCCTGGGTCATAGCCAGGGACCAGCTGGAAGGAGTTGCCATTCTCTAGTATGTGAAAACATATCTCAGAAATATGTATAGGGGCCAGAGTGGGCTTTTATTCACTCTCAGAAGGGAGATCCCCTTAGAAACCTTCTGGTATATAGCCTAGGGGCCAATTTAACCATTGACATGTGCTAATACTAGGAGTCCTCCAAAAATATCTTTGACTCCTGCTCCTTATTATTAGACTCCTGCTTTTCAGTCTTAAGTTCCAGCTCCTCAGTCTCAGGTTCCAGCTCCTTATCCTGAGCTTCAGCTTCCTCATATTAGGCTCAAGCTCCTTTATCTTGGGCTCCTGCACCTTTATATTGGACTTCAGTTCTCTGTATAGTCCTTGTGGCCTTTTTAATCCACTGTTTTGAATCTATGTGGCCTTTTCAATCCACTGTGTCAGTCCCTGAAAAGATCCAGATAGCTCCTCCTTTTATAGCTCCCTGTTTCCTCTCAGATCTCTTGGTTTTCAAAGCTTGAACTATCCAGTTTCTTCTTCACTACAATATATTAAACCTTTTACCTTAATTCAGCCAATTAAAACCATGGATTTTCTGCTTCATTTCCCTATTTTTTAGGCTTAAACTCTTCAGTTAAAGCCCTCAAAACACTGATCAAACAGGCTTTGACCTGCAGCCAATCAAACGCTCAGATTCAAAGGTTTTGCCAAACTGTTCAACCAAATGACTTGCTCTTGACCATGGTTCAAACCTGGCGCTGTCTTGCTCTGGATAAACAACTGCCCCACCTTTGAGCCATTTTTCTGTAATTACTGTCATGTTTCTCTGGCAAAGCTCGAGCGCTTTTGACTATGTTTTACTTTAGGGGTTTTTGAACCCTCAATTCTTCAATTTTTCTCCAAGTTTCTCCGCATTTTATTCAGCATTTTACTACTTTAAACCCGCCTGTCACTTGCCTTTTGCCTTTCCCAATAATTTTTTCAAAATTTCAACACTTGTTCTCACAGTTTCTCTGTCCTGTTTCAAGCCTCTGTCTAGCTCCTTTTCACTCAATCAGCTCTTAATAATTTACAGCTTGATTTCTGTAAATTATTTATTCTTCTTTTTCTTTTATCCATATGATAATTAATTACATCTTTGTATCATATCTTTAGGCAGCATTAACTAATTCTTTTACTGCTTCCTTCTTATTGACACATCTACTTCCAAGAGTCCAAATCAAGCATCCTAGCTCCTGCATTCATTTCTGCTAGTCCTTCTCAGCCAACTTATAGTTCTTAAGCTAGTCCTGCTCTATGACCTTCAAGTCCTTCATCCAGTCCTTCACCATGATCTTCTAGTTCTTCCTCATCCATCAACTAGTCCTTCCTGGTTGATCTGCCAGTCCTTCCCAGTCCATCAATCATTCCTCACTGTGAACCACATAAGCTCCATCTGCACCATGAACCATCTTGGTTCCAGCCCTCACTATGAACCATCTTAGTTCCTTTCCTCTCCATGATCTTTCAGTCCCTCAGCTAGTCACACTGTGATCATACAGTCTCTCTTACTAGTCTTCACTATTTATCTTACACCATGAGCCACTGTGGTTCCATTGTCAGTCCCCGTTACCAATACCTCAGACTCAGGCAATAAGTCTACAAGGCTACTGGAGGTTGACTGGGCCCCTGTAGGTGTTCTCCACTTGGGCCATTCAATCACAGAAAATCATCATGCCTTTGCAGTTGTCTTTACTCACTCAGGTGATTAAGTCTGAGCTTTCAGCTGCAAAGTAATTGACTTTACTTCCCAGAGGCCTGATCTTCCCAAGTTCTGCAGCTGCTTCCCCAAGCAGCTACCCTGATAACACCTCTGAGCATATCCATACCCCCAATGGTAGCTTTAGGACCTTTCCAAAGCCCCCAAGGAAAGACAGACAAGGACACCCTACCAGTCTGTTATGTAAGGTGCTTGCCCACAGACCTCCTGTAAGTGCAAAAGGGCACATAGAGCTATCTCAGCTTCTCCCATCCCTGCCAGCCCCTGTTACCCGCCAGGATCACATCATCAATCAGCCCTGGTAGCCAAGTTACCCACCAGGGTGATCCACTCCTCACCCCTAGCAGCCAACATTCCCTGCTGGGTTGATTCACTGTTTGCCTCTAGTAGCCCCTTGTTACCTACTAGGCAGGCCTTACCTCCTCTAGTGGCCAATGTTCCTACTAGGCCCTTATCTGTCAAAAGCCACTAGACTCTCTCTTGGCCAACATTAGCCCTGGCTGCAGAACCACCCAGCATGTGGACTTTCACAACCATTGTCAGCAGCACTTCTTTAGGTAAAGGTAATCAGGGTCCCAACTTGGTACGGAAGATGACAGGCTCATGCCCATAGACAAGCTCATACAGGGGTTACCTGCACTGAAATTGGTCCATGCTTAGCACACCACTGGTGCTGTAGGGAGCATTTCCGCCCATAGCTGTGGGCTGTTGGCAGATAGTTTACTCCCCACCTCTACAAGGGCATCCTTCAACCTTTCCACTCTCCCATCAGCTTGTGGGTGATGGGGGTGGGCAGACATAAGCTCTCTCCCATCCTTAGTAAGGTAGAAGTTGGTGCCAATGGCCACAAGTTCCATCCTCATTGGTGACTAGGAACCCAGGATT
>QTSX02004549.1:0-84529 GCA_014839935.2 Entomophthora muscae | reverse complement strand
TGTTCAATCCTGGCTCTTCTGATACAGTACTACTCATATCCTCACATATGAATTATTTTGGCAAATGTCCTGTGCCCTATAATCTCAAATAATTGTGGCGCTGTAAAGCAAAAAGCGCAACAATGGTGCTCACTACAGGGGGCGCACATTTGCCTGTAGAAGAAGGAGTCAACTGGAAAAGCGCTGGTAACTGCAGGCGGCACATCTGAGCACATCAGGGACCAGCATCATAGGAAGTAACACATAAAGTCAATGGGAAGGCGTCAGTTCAGGTTTCGAGTTCACAATGTGTTACTCTCATGGCCTGGGGAACTCCCAGGGGAACCTTTGGTTGAGGGGAAGGGTCAATCCTGGAAGGCCCAGTAGATGTTGGGGGCCATCTCATCACATAATTGGCAGCAGTAGCCCAAGGACGCCACACTCTCATGTGGGGTATTACTTGCTCAGTGAGCCCCAGCATGGTCAAATAGGCAAATCCAAGCTTACTGTAGTCATATGATGAAGCAGAAGGAATGAGAGGAAGTTCTCCTGTGGCGGCGCTCATGATCAGGCTTGGCTGGGTAAGTTGTTGGAGAAGAGGAACACCAGGAAAGGAGGAGCGCAGTGCAGGAGCAGGAATTAATTATTGGTCCAGCACTCTAGGCAATTGGGTGAAGGCTGGCAGTGGTTGGTTGGAGTCAGCTAAAAAGTTGCTCTGTTTCCCAGCGCTGACGTTGGTACTGGAGGTACTCTCTGTTTGAAAGCACCAGCAGTATAAAATTTGTAATAATGTAATAAACTCCTGAAAAATATAAATTCTCAGTTGTATTAAACAACAAAGTTTATTAGATGAATATGTCAACAAAGAAAGGAGATGCCAGTGTTCCCAGCTATATCCTGCTGGGAAACTGCAATTGGACTTACTGGCAACTTCTAATTGTTTGTCAATAGGTTATTCTCAAGCTGGGCCCAATTGGTGACTCCTGATTTGTCAGTTAGTAAGATCCTTTCATTTTTTTGCCCTGGGGAAGCTGGTAGGGGAATTTTGGGCCATTTGGCAGCCCAAGTCCCCAATTCTGGGTTTCAGAGGGTGTGGGCCAATTAAAATTTTTTTGCTTGGCTTTAGGACGGTTTCCAATTGCCCCCAGGCTTGGCCTTGACCAGGGTTTGATTCACCACTTGGAATTAAAGTTTCCTTTGGGTAAATCTGTGTAATTGACAACACAATTGATTGGTTGCGCAATTGCTCAATTGCAGGTGTTGAGCCTATGTAACATAGGGTTTTATCTGGCCCATTCTGGGCCTTGACAGGTACAAGTTTAAAAGGATACACAACTAGAGTACAAGAATACATGTGATGTCCTTGCAGAAATGCTTGAAAGCGTTATCAAACAGCGGGTTGTTACACCAACCCTGTTTTTGGGCATGCTTAAGGTACACATCACTGATTGAAGCGCTATCAAACAGCATGTTGTTACACCAGCCCTGTTTTATGGGCGCGCTTAAGGCATACATTGTTTTCTTGAAGCACTACCAAGCAACAGGTTGTTACACCAACCTTGTTGTTTGGGCACGCTAAGGTCTACATCAATTCATGGAAGTGCTTTGAGCAGTAAGTTGTTAAACTTACCTTGCTGCATGATTGTGCTCAAAGCACATTTGATATTACAGAAGCAAATAAGAGTGTTCAAAGGTTTGAACTGTACCAGCCACATTTGCTGAATTAAGGGCCTAAGAAGTCAACAGACTTGAAGAAAACCCCACTCTTGCAAAGACGTGAGCAGCGCTGGCCACCTCTACATTGGAAACAAACAACCAGTTGCTTACTCCAGTGCTAACCAAATTTCCCACCAAGACAATGAGTCATGCAGGAATTTTCTAGGTGCCACCAATAGTACCACTACTTTATGTAAGCCTCCTCTAGGAAGGGGAGCAATATGCTGCTCCAGAAGAATAACTCTAAGTCAAACTCCTATGGGTCAGACTTGCAAAGTTGCTGTAAAACCTAAACAGACACACAATTATAAACAAAAAGACTGTGCGCTCAGTTGACTGAATGAGCGCCATATCTCTGAAAAAGATTCAAAAGAAAAGAATGAAAAAATAAGAAATTAAAAAATATACACAAAGATAACAAAAATAAAGAATGAGTGAAAAGATAAAATTAAAAAGATAATAAAAAATAATGGAGAGCCAAGCAAGTTTATTGCAAAAAGGAGTTCACTGAAGGCAGTCTCTGGGAGCAGGGGCGCCTCTGCATGGCTGAGAGGAGGATGCTACTGGGGGAGTGGCTTGGAAGTTGGCGTGTTGGGATGCTTTGCGGGGCGTTGGATGGTGACTACGGGGCGCTCATGGGCGGGGAAGAGGTAGCAATCATCATTGAGGCGCCGGCGCACATGCGCCAAGATCACCAGCATCTGAGACCAGGCCAACTGAGAGTTCCACAATATGGAGATTCATTTACAGAGCAGGAGGCAGAGCTGGCTCACAGGCACAAGGCAACCCCAACCACCATAAGCGGAAAACACAGCCCCAATCAACAGGCAGTCCATCAGGGCGTCCTCCATATAGGAGTAAGCCAGCGGTAACGGAACCCGGAGCTGATAGACCATAACACAATAGTGCTCCAGGCAACAACCAGCGTACCCTGGCTGGCCAGACTGGCAGCTATTGGGGGTGTACCACATAAAGTGGCAGGCAGCGGCAGCCAAGGGAAGATAGAGACAGGCATTGCCAGTACTCACCACGGAGAGGAACACCTTGAAGGTGGCCAAGAAGCACTGACTGGTGTTGGCCTGGACAGGAAGGTCCAGGGTTTGGTGAAATGCTGGGTCAGCAACAAGATCAAGGGGCCAAATCCGAGTCACCTCATCTATATACTTGTTGCAAATAGCAATAGTATGGGCGTGCTGGGCAGAAATCTAACCAGGCGCCAAGGAAGCGGACTGCAGGCCAAGGCACACCTCAGCAGCTAAATGGGAGGCATCATACCGGCTGTGGTAGAGCTCACCGGTCAGATTGGGAACATGGCGTCCTTGTTGGAGTGCATGGCCTGCACAAAACTGAACATGGTTTCCTCATGGTGGCAAACCCCAAACTTGCTCAGCAGATTGGGGTAGTCCATGTAGACCTTGTCCAAGTTGCAACAAGAGCAAAGAATTGATGAGGGCATGGCTGGAGGCTCACAGGAGGAAGGCAAGCGCTGCATGAATGGGCGCAAAGCACCAGAAGAAGAAGGACCACTGACAAGAGGCATGCTGGGGGCGGGAGGAGGCTTATCAAACATGGAGTCCTCCTCAAAGAGGTCACCAGCATTGGAACTGGGAGCAGAATTAAGGGCAGAGCCAGCCACAGTGGTGGTGCAGTCCTGCTTGTGGAATTGATCCTTGCTGGAGCAAAGACGGTTGAGGAAGGCAATCCTGACAGAACAGGGCATCTTATGGAAGACATTACGCTCTGCCTCACTCATGGTGGCCATCATAGCGTTGTATGCCTGATGCATACTGTCAGGATTGACAATTCTTCCCCCTGGAACCCCAGGCCCAAGAGCAGGAGTTGAACCTGGATCCTGGATCCCCCCAGGCCACCGGGCCTATGGACCACAGGATCTTCCGCCCACATTTTTCTGGGATCAAGCCCCCTCTAGCTGACGCTGAAGATGATGGCCCATGCAGTGAAATAGACCACGCCAAGAAAATTATTGCACCGAGTGGAATGCCAATCACAGCACCTAATGGATGTGCCAAAGCGGCAACCATTAGCTTCATGAGTTTGAAGTCTTCACCAGTAACCAATCAAGAGCCAACCCAAGGAAGAGGCACAGGCCCACAACCTGGTCCCATGACCACAACACTAGAGCAAGATAATCAGGTAGCCAAATTGGGAGTCTTGACCAATGAAAGAACTCCCAGGCTGAGTGCCATTTTGCCGCCTTTGGACCCAAGCACCCAGTTCCCCTGGCCCTGCCTTTCCCAATGCCCAGATGAGCCCCCCATGGAAAATGTTAAGTTTGGAGGTGGGGTGCTATATAGACCCAAGGACCTTGCGCTCCAAACTTATTGCCATTTTTGAATAAAGGTTATTTTACTTTGGCTTATACAGTTTTTGTTATATTTTGTATTTGCTGTCTATTAATTCAGTTTGAGATCTCCTGGCCCTCCTGCCCCACTGCCCGTAGTTTTCTGCCCACCTGGTGCTGCTTTTGGGTCCGTTTATTTCACTGATTATCCCTTAAAGCCCAAATACAAGCGCTATACACCAGAGAAGATCCCCAAACTTGACCCACTAGCCCACATCCAATCCACTATTAGATACAACTGCTAAGGTCCATGGATATTCTCTAAACCAAAACTATTTAGAGGAAAATTGAATTATCTCCCTGCTTACAATATCTACATGGAACCGCCCATAACACCCAAAACAATGCCAGCCTCTTCACCCGGCCTTCCAACTGACCATACCAGCAAGTTTTTTGGTATAGTGTACATCTCCCTCACAGGGGTGATGGACACCATTATACCAGCTGCCGGCCTGTGGTTGTGGGTGGGAAAGTCTGCTTCCTACCTTCTAAAGTTAGTTCCTCTCTTGTGGTAGACATTGCCTGCAAAAAACCCTGCCCGAGTTACCCCCAAAAACAACGGGCCGGCCGCCCAAGACTGGATCCCTGACAGATACTCTGGTATTTGTTGTTGTTAAAAGTGGGATTCATCTTGGAAAGAAATGAAGTAGTGCTTGGTCAAGTGGGGGATATGTTGGGAATTTTAACCAAGCAATGATGCCAATTATGATAGAGCCCACAGATTGGGACTGTTACAAACAAATCCATAAATTAGTAGTACAAAATAAAATGATACTAAATATGGCAGAGCTTGCAGATATGAATTGCAGCTACCAAATTACATAAATTGGTAGTATAAACTATATTCATATTGAATCAGCATTAGTCTGCTGACCTGAGCCTAAAACTAGCCAATGATAAGCACCGCCGCGGCACTTTAAAAATACACAAGCACTGCCGCCTAGCAATTGGATTAGGCGCCAAAGTGCCAAACTACTTTTACGTCAAGCGCCGCCGCGCCAACTGAAAATTATTGCAAGCACCGCCTGGCAAATATTGCAGGCATCAAGGTGCTGCTTTACTTTTACATCAAGTGCCGAGGCACTGGGTTCAATTCTCCATAATCTCAAATTACCATATTTATCACATTAATAAGCATTAAGCTTGCAGTATGCCAGAGAAGTAGGAAGTGATCCTAAAGTACTAAATTATTCCACGCCAGCAAGGATTACCTGTGCTGGGTGAAAATGAAAATATTCTATTGGTTGACGTGCGATAAGCGCCAAGCCTAGATGATAGTTACCCAAATTTGGGGCATGTTAGAATGTCCTAGAAGACATTGCTAGCAGCCCAGAGTTTAACTTGTAGAAGGTATAAGAAGAATTAGTCATTTTCAATAAAATCATCTTTGGAACCTCTTTATTTTATCCTTAATCTGGTTGACCTTTATCCTAATCCTTAAGTGCTTCTGCACAATCAGAAGCCATTGCTGGGCAATAATCATGGTCCTGCTCAATCCTGGCTCTTCTGATACAGTACTACTCATATCCTCACATATGACTGTATTCTGGCAAATGTCCTGTGCCCTATAATCTCAAATAATTGTGGCACTGTAAAGCAAAAAGTGCGACAATGTTCAAGGCATATATATATTTACACCAAAAAGATGGTTTTCTATACCCGGTTGTAACCTTATAGGATGCAAGAGATTCACGTTTCATCAAGCGACTTGTAAATTAAAATAATATTTAACAGAACCGATTTTTAAAACTGAGTCGAATTTCGTACAAAGCTATGGCATTTTTGTTAAAATAACCCATGACTTTGAATAAAGGGGTAGGTAAACAAATCATAGGGACGCGCCGCAATCCTAAGGTGAGCACTAATTCGCAGGTGAAGGTGTTGAGGGAACGTCGGTGGTAGGAGTCTGTTGATTGAAGGATCTCGGAGGTAACTATTGGCATCTAGTAGCTTACAGGGGCTGGCGAGATTATGTTCCGGTTTGGATTGAACACCGAACGATAACAAGATATCAAGACTAATTTAAAATTTATTCTTCCAAAGAACCTTGAATCAATCATTTATGAGATAAAGATGGTAAGTAGTTGAAGTATTCTTATCGGCTCTATTTAATTGCCATAATCACCAAAAACCATCTAAAATGCATGGGTTCGTGTAAATTTGAATTGATATTTATTAAGTTTCGATAGAGTCGTGTACTTGGGTAGATGGAGCGAGATGGATGGTGGGAAAGAAGGCATTATCAACGGGAGTGTTGGCTTGGATGGAGTGACCCTGGGTCGTAGGAGCGTACGACATCGCGGCGATGGAGAGGATTAAGAAGCTAAGTCTAGAGATGTGATTGCCCATTGTATGGTTGAGAAGTTGTCGTTTAAGGAGGTTTTATAGTCTAGTTGGTAGCAAGTTTCATTGCTCAATAGGATTATAAACAAACCTAACCTCCTTTGGATAAAGCCTGATGATATCAAATATGGCAATTTAATCGCATTGCCGATTCAATTATAAGGCAATAATAAACAATATCAAGTCAACCAGCATGTTTAACTTACAATCGACCCTCACCAATGACAATGTGAAACCTGTCCGATATCACATGTTCCAAACCCCACAGGCATCATCCTCTAGTAAATTTATCAAATCACCATTCATTATAATCCCCTTTAAATGCACCTCCCAAATAAAAACGATAACTTCCAAATTAGAGCATGCACTTTTTTTAACTTAACATCATTTCACAAATTCCCAATAAACATTCAAATCTCCACAATGTTAGGTAAACACAAGCTCCCCTTTATCTTTTCAAACTAGGGACTACAAAAGTCTGGATTTCTGGGGTGCCCCCAATGGACACAATTTGTACCTCTTTCCTAGAATTGTATTTCCATTGATTAGGCTGATTCGGTGGGCTATGTTGGGCCGATAATGTTTGTAAGGGCTGAATTACTATCTATGGGATTCTCAATATAACCCATAGATTTGGTATCCACCTCATTTCTGATAACTTTTTTCTAACTCTTCTAATTGTATAGCCCTTTAAAAAATATAATCATGTAAAAATTTATAACCACTTCTTGATGACTCAGTAAAGTGCTTTTTATAAACCACATTTCCAACACTTTGAGAATCAAACCTAAAGATTGAATTAGATAAAAAATTTATTCATAGATAAAACCCCTGGCCTTGGACAATTTTTTGAGATAAGTTTTTATAGTCTCTGCAGTGTAGCCAGTGTTGACCGATTTATTAATATTCTACCTCATATCATATTTTGCTTTCCTGGAAGATGCAGCTTTACCCCTCTCAACCTCATCCAGCAGCCCGTCAGTTGTAGTCTGCTCACCCTGCATGGCCTCAATGTACCTACCAAAGGAGGGCTTATTATCTCTTAGTGAGTTGTCAAACTTCATATGCCATCCTTGAAGGGTATAGTTTGTTATCTGCCCCTCTCCAAGCACAGGATGCTAGAGGTTCCAGGGGATCTTGTTTCCTGGCTTGTAAACTCTTAAATTTACTTTTCCAACACTCCATTGATTTTCAAAGTAATACACACCCCTTGGTAGATAAAATCATACTTGACAGTATATGCATCACACTGGTGCAGATTAACCCAATTTATGGCATCATATGACTTAAGAAATTCCAAAGCCACATACCTTTTGTATTCAGACTTGCCTAAAAAGGAATTCCTTGATAAACATCATTTGTAGGGGCTTAAAGACCCTGATATCTCTATCAATAGCTTAGATCCATAAAGGATGCAGCTTGGGGGCTGATATCCTACAAATATTAGCTTAAGTCTCTTGTTTTTTAATACTATACCTGACAATGGTATAGTGACAGCCTTTAGTAAGGACAGAAGTGACTAGAACATTAAAAAACAGGTATTTTTTGGAATAAGTTATATAGGTAGAAGCAGGCAAGTACTACTAGGCTGGATGAGGCACTATCTGGAGGAATTGCCATGAGGAGGCAGGAGGACAGTTGCAGAGCAAAATTCCTGGGATGAAAAGATGACTGGTTTCAAGCAGCTTGCTCAACAGAGAAAGGTGGCATTGTAAAGAAATAATTCTATTCTAGTTCAAGGAAGTGAAGGCTAAGTATGTACAAAATTACAGTACAGCTTGATGATTTCTTTTGAAACATCAGTACCAAATTTAGAGGTACTGATGATCAAACACAACAAAGCAAGCAGATTATTGTGTGATTTTTTTATTGCCCTTAACTAGGGATACTTTAGCTCAGCCCAAGCTAGATTTTGGCTCTAGGCTGCTACAGCTAAAGTGGATTTACTTAATATTTAAACATTTTTTAATAATAATTGATATTAGTAGCCAGGAGCCAGAAACAGGCTGCAGCTACCCAGAGCTTGGCTGAAGTAGCCCTATTCTTAACATAAGTGGACTTATGTGTAGCTGATTCATTCTGGAATGTGACATTCCCCCCGCCAGATCAGAAAAAAAGTTTTAAAGATGCTTGACGCCCTTGTGAGGCAGCCATGACAAAGAGATATACAAAGGGAACACCAAAAATAACCAAGAAGTGAGTTCAAGTGATGATGACCAAGAGATATATAATACTTGGTACCCATGTTGATGCCAGGAAATCTGGTTCTTCAGGGAGCCAAATGGTGTGAATTCAAGCATGAAGGTTTCATGGGTGTCTTCCTGGACTGGGCTATTTCTGTTTTTTGTGAGGATGTGGTTCAGTTCTGGTGGAGTATGCCCTTTGCAAGAACCTCATAAGAGATTGTATCTTCTTGGGGATTGCCTTCCCAGTGGTCATATGAGTTAACTGTGTCTCTTGTCTGGTGGGGGTACAATGTTTAATTCTAGGGCATCAACTTTATGGTTCTATCAACAACCATTTGTTCTTTCAGCAGCCATTTGAGTGATGGAATAATTGGTGCAGTATTGGCTGAGTCTTGTAAGTTACCAATAAATGCATGTTTTTCATTACTTGTTCCTTATAACATTTACCTCTAAATTATTGCAAACAGGGCAACAACCCATGTAATTTTTTAATCAGGCCTTTTTTGGGTTGTTATTCTCATTTAGGATAACTCTTGATCACTAAGAGCAGCACACATATATTGGGTGTATTTTATAGTAATTAATTTTCCAGAAAGGGGCTCCTTCAGTGTGTAGGAGCCAGAACCGGTCTTCTGGATGACCTGAGCCAGGCCTTGTTATAAGGAAGCCAGTTTGAATTCTATCTATAACCTGTGTTGCTGAATAATTATAAAGAGTCTCCTATTGTGTATGTAGTCAGGTAGAGGCTTTTGGGGGAAGCTTACTCAGGTTCCTGGAGCTTATAATTTAAATTCATTGAGCTATGCCTCTGATTTCAGGTGAATGAGGGCTTGAAAAAGCTGATTAAGGATTGCTTTTGGGGATAAAGCAAGACTGGTTTTATCAGAGAGTATAACAAAGGCAGTAACCCTGGTGACAGCCATAGAGCAACTGGAAGGGTGGCTTGCCCTTATCACATTGGTACCTATTGTGTTTGGCTCTTGGAGAAGATATCCAAGAGGAAACATCAGGTAACCTTTATTACAAAATGTTTGAGGTTTGAGGTTTGAAGCTAGCCTTGAGAAATCCTTCAGGGCAAATTAAGGGGATTTCCCTTAAATTCCTGGAAAAAATAAAGAGAGATTTCCTTTTGGCAAAAGGAAAGAAAAGGCTTGAAGATTAAAAAACTAACACAGATGTGGATAAACTTGATTTTATTTAGAGAAAAGATTCTACTTAAATATTATAGTGAGAATATAGATCATTCAATAGGTAGACAGGTTGGCTGATGAAAACAACTAGGCTGAACTTGTACCAGGTTAATGATAGCTAAGGTAGCACAGTCCAGAATTTGTTAACATTGATGTCAATCCATTTATTTAAAGGGGATAACTTTGGTATTCAAAAGAGAATCAAACTAGATGAGTGCAAGTATTGCAATTTGGGGGGCATATTATAATAACATTGATAGCACAATTTACAACAGTGCTCAAGGTTGTATTCAAAGGTGGCAGCAGGCAAGAAATTATCCCACTATGTTTCATGTTGATGGTTGAGCTTGTAGAATCTCTTTACAAAGCTACCCTTGATCTGCTCAATCATCCCATTTGTCTAAAGATGATAGGGTGTGAACATAGTTCCATGTATTCTCATTATCTTATCAAGGAAATTAATAATGTAGCTGGTGAAGTTGGTCCCACTGTTGATCAATATAATCTGTAGACATCCATGTTTGTATATGATATTCTCTAGGATTAAAATAGAGGTCACCAATGTAGATTGATTGGTGATTGCTTTAGCTTATACCCATTTAGTCAGATGATTAACAGCTATTACTATGAACTTGTAGCAGCCATCAGCAACTGGTAAGGAACTCACCACATAAATGGCAACTGTATGGGAGACAAACCCAGTTCAGACAAGTCTGTGTTAGAACTTAGCAACCTTAGGCCTTTTAATGTTGCAGTCATGACAGGTGGCTAGCATCTCTATCACATCTGAGTAAATGCCTTCTCAAAAGCAATGCTATAGAAGGCCAGAGTTTTCTGAATACTGCCATGACCAGTGATATTGTGAGTATCAACCACTGAGCCCATTTGTAAAGAAGGTTAGATTTAGGTCAGCTATAAGTATTCACATAACTTTAATAGTTGTCCTCTGTTAAAAAATTTGTCAGTTGCTATTTTCTTGAGCTTCTTCTGTATTTCCAACGGCTTCTCCCCTCACAGATAAGGGTCCTCCAAGAGCTTATCATATAGAATATCAGCCATATATGACACCATGACAATCATGTGGAAGTGGGAAATACAATCCACATTCTGATGGGCCATGCAAGTTCAATGATCATCTTATATTCATAGGCTTGCATCTTGATGGCCCAGTGTACCAGGCATCGTTCAGGGTCTTTGAGAGTTTTGTGCTACTTTAGGAGGAACAATTAGTTACCACTATGAAGTGTAAATCATGTAGGAATACTCTAAGCTACTGATAGTGTTGTAACTGTGCTTTTTTAGCATAGTTACAAAGGGGATAATATTTGGAAACTAGATAATATTCTTTATTGGGAGATAGTTATTATATAGTCATTGTGAATCATGGATACCAGGAACCTGATTTTGTTGATTACTTGGTTGGATGATGAAGAGGGTGACTTGATCCTGGTAATGAGTCAAGCGCCAAATCAAGGTATCCACCTTAAAGGATCATCATCTGTTCATGCTGTTGGATTTGGAAATTTGAGTTGACTTCCTAGTTTGGCTACAGGTCACTGAGAAGTTGGGATGCAGGTTGCAAACTGGCTTAATTGGAATCTTGCTGGCAGGCCAAGTCTGCTGTTTTGAAAGGGTTGAAAGACATAAGTGATAATGTTATAAAATATTCAGCTTGGGTGCTGAAGTTTTAAAAATAGTTAGGTTAATACCCTTGTTGCTTTGACTGTACCTGTAAATGGTATATTGATAGCCTTTAGGTAAGATATAAGAAAATGGGGTATTAAAGTAAAACTAATTTTTTCCTTTAATAGGCAGAAGGTCATATAAGAATGAGCAGGCAAGTACTACTAGGCTGGAGGAGGCACCATCTGTGGTAACTTCCATAAGGAAACATGAGAGTAGTGGTAGAGGTAAATTCCTGCAGTGAAAAGACAACACAATTCACCTGGCTTACTAAATAATGGAAGATAGATTTATTAAGCTATAATTCTATTTTTTACAGAAGTGAAGGTCAAGTTTTGTGTGAAATTATACTACAGCTCAACTGCTTCTTTTTAGTCATAAATAGTCAAGTTCAATAGTACAGTTAAAGAAAGGCAATAAATGAGCAGATGATTTTGTGATTGTTTTAATGCCCTTAACATAAATGGATGTATGTTTGGCTGATTTATTGTGAAATGTGATAGTTTTTATTAAAAGAGCTATTCAGGGAGAGAGGGAAGAATTAGGCTCTTTCTTAATGGCCATTGGGTGAGTTTGAGGTCTATTATAATAAATATCATTACTGAGAGCCATAAAGTTTAATCAAACAATAAGAGAAACATTTAACACAAATATAAGCTATTAGAATGAAAATTAAGAAAGCTACCCCTATGAGTAAAGAAAAATTGAGAGGAATTGAATAAGCCTTTGAGAAAGATGTTTATAAAATGGAATGGGTGATTCAATGAAAAAGGAGGGATAAAATCAGGTTTAGCTTTTGAAAAAAAGGAAACTCTAATATATTGATACTGATATGCAGACATTCAGGCCATTGAAAAAAGAGCCTGGATCTAATAGCTAGAGCAAACCATATAGCAATGAGAAGCTAAATAATATATTTAAAGGGGTTTCCTTCTAGAAACATAATAAAAACTGCTTTTGACCTCTATAAAAAGATTTCCTTTCTTGCAACATCTACAATTAATCTCTCTTGGGGAATTAATTCCCTGAGTGACTTGCTGAATGATTCCCCAACTAATCATTAAGTCAGTGGCATTGCTATCATTTGGCCATATATTATGGGGGAAATCTTTGAATCCTAAGCAGAACGCAACTTGGACAAGCCTTGTGACTTAAGAGAAACAATTGCTTGGATAGGCCTTGTGACTACCATGACGTACATGTACAGTATGTGACTTCCAAAGAAAATGTATAACGTCCTATATTCACATCCAATAAAGTGATAAGGCGAGCCTTTTGGGGAAGCTTTGAATATGAAACTAAGAGGAAGAGAAGTATATTTTATTGAACAATACTTTAGACTTATATAGCTTTAGCTGTGGCGGAGATTTAGTTAGATTGAACCTAGGGGTTGTCATGTGCAGGATAGGTTCAAGTTGCTAGATACTTGGACAGTCATGTAATATTGGTTTGTTGCCATTTCTGGCATGTCAAACTGTATATTAAAAAGGCACCAAATTGGGCAATGAATGGATGTTAAGCGGGATGGCGGTAGCCAGAATACTTGTACATCCATATCCTTGACACACCCCTCCCTTAAGGGGTTACTCTGGTACATCAGGAGGGGGCTTTGTCTTGACAGCTGTCACCTGATGTTCCTGGAGTTGTTTGCTAGTTGGTACCAACTGGGTCAACTGCTCTCCCTGCTAAGGCAGAGGCGGGATCTGTGGTACTTCTTAATGATGGGCTCTTTGGCGCCCTGGAACTTAACCAGGTAGGTGTTACTGTCTGGTCAATATTTGATGATTCTTCCTGGTCCCCTGTGTACTGAGTCTAGCTTCTTTATGTTTCCAGACAGCAGAGTTGATGGGGAGTGGTTCCTCTGTAGAGGTTACCTTTTGTGTCTTAAGCCTTTTTGTTTCTGCTATTTTAGCTTTGATGCATTTGTGTTGTAGAGTTGGTGCTTGTTATACTGTGTGAGGTTTTCTTGGTTTTTTTTCACATATGGTTGTTTGTTGCAGGTAACTATCTCTGGTTTTTACCTGAATGTTAGTTCAAACGGTGAGTAGCCTGTCCCTTGATAGGTGCGGACCTGGGATACTAATGATGAATGTTTATTGTATAGTGACCATGTGTCTTTGGCTTTGCCATCCATTGTTTTCTCTAGGGTTCTTATAAGGCTGCCATTTAGGCGTTCAACTCTGCCGTTGGCCTGTGGCCTGTAGGGTGAGGTTGTGGAATGTTTGATGTACTTTGCTTTTAGGTTGTTGTTTACTATGTGAACTGATAACTCTGTTGCTCTGTCAGTTATGATGTAGTCATGAGTACCTTAGTCAGCTATGATTGCTTTGTTAATGAATCAACTTATTATTTCTGCCTTGTGATCCTTTGTTGCCCAGAAGATAGGCCAGTGTGTAGCAAAGTCAATGGCTACAATTAAGAAGTGTTGCTTTGTCTTAGTTTCTGGGAAGGGTCTCACTACGTACAGTCCCCAAACCTTGAATGGTTTGGAATCAGGTTCTGGGTTTACTGTTGGCTGAGGGGCTTTGGTGCTGGTGTATTTCTCACACACTGTGCACTTTTTAAGAACATCAATTATGTTTTGTTTAAGATTAGATCACCATACTATCTCTTTTAATGTGAGGTATAGATTGTTAGCCTTTGTATTTCCTAGTAGACAGTGATGTTTTAGGATGGTGTCAACTCTTTGTGCAAGTGGAATGTAGATAAAATGTTTATCTTTAATGATTCAGTATCCAGTGTCAGTTGATACATGCAATCCTTTTCATTCCTTACTAATGTATCATAGGTTAGTTGGTGTGTGGAGTGATCTTTTCCTTTTGTTTTGTACTCAGTGTTATATAGGTTGGGCCAGCCAGGGTCCAGGTGGTCAGGATGATCCTCTCTTGGCTGACATAGCCTAGAGAAAGCATCAGTTGTGATCAGCACTACCCCTTTTTGTACTGGATGTCCAGATTGAGCTGTTCCAGCAGAGACATCCATTTGGCTTGTTGCCATGCAAGCACGTTCTGAGTTTTGAAATAAATTAAGGATTTATGGTCAGCTACCACTCAGACGTTTAAATGTCCTTCTAGATAACATCTCCATTTCTTGCATGTGTGGTATATTGCTAGAAATTCCTTGTCGTTTATTGGGTACCTCTGCTCAGTGTTGGTTAGTTTTCTACTTTCTTAACATACTGGCAGAAAGTCTTGCTGCCCTGGCTGGTGGATGTGTAGGACTGTGCCAATGGTGGTGCTACTGGCATCTGACTTGAGCTTGTAACACCCGTTGTTATTAGGGTATTGCAGGATTGGTGCTTTGATCAAAGCTTTTTTAATAGTTGAAAATTCTTGTCACATTCTGGTTTCCAGATGAATTTCTTTTTGGCATTGCCCTTGGTTAAGTCATTGATTTAGTGGTGAGCTTTCTGCAGTCTTTTATATATTTTCTTAGGTAAGCTTATTCCAAGAAAGCATCCAACTTGTTTAACAGAGGTGGGACATGCATGTTATTTATGGCTTTGATTTTGTCAGGGTCTGCTTTGATTCCACTGTCAGAGACAATGTGGCCCAAGAACAAGAGTTCCTTTTCCATAAATGGGCACTTACTAGGCTTGGTATAAAGTTTGTGCTTTGCAATTCACTCAAGTGTCTTTCAGACATGTGTGAGGTGTTCCTCTTTTTCATTTAAGAATATGATCATATTGTCAAGGTAGCATAATGTATTTTTAAGACTCTTTAGTGCTTGGTTCATCATGGTGACAAACGTTTCAGGAGTGTTGGTCATCCCAAAGTTCATTACCCTAAATTCAAAGGATCCAAATTACATACAGAACATGGTCTTTGGTATGTCCTTTTCCTTTTACTTCAACTTGGTTGTAACCTGAGGTGAGGTCAATTTCGGAAAATAATTTGGCTCCTGAGAGCCTTGCAAATAGGTTTTCTATGAGGGGAAGTGGGTATTTATTTTTTACTGTACTTGTGTTTAGTGCTCTGTAGTCAGTAACTAAGCAAAGAGATCCTTCTTTCTTCTTTACAAAAAAAAACTGCTACCCCCCATGGGGATTCAGACGGACAAATGAATCCTTTGGCTAGATTGTCCTCAATGTGTGTTTTGAGGGTTTTTAGTCTCCATGGGAGAAAGTCTGTAAAGGGGTGCAGGTTTAGGCATGGCTTTACATATGTCAATGCCATGTTTTACCTCCTGTTTGGGGAGTAACTCTGTGAGTTCTTCCTTGAATACATGGGTGTATTCATTTAGGAGTGCTGCAAGTTCTGGGCATTGGATTTTGGTTGTTTGTATATTATTGAATTTGGTGTACCTCATTATGTGGAGGGTACTGTCTTTGGTTAGACTTTCTGAGTTGTCCTGGTTTATGACTTGAACAAGAACTGCGTCTCTCAGAATATGGCTGTTGGGTTATTTGAGGATGTTAAAATTGACTTCAGTGCGTTTGATGGTCATGGTCTTTGTTTTCCAACATACACTGGGATTCACTTGGGTGAACCAGTCTATGCCTGCTACAATTTTGTAGTTTATATTGCTTATGAAAAGTCCTTTAATGGACATTTGTATGCCTTGGAGGTTAATTCTGAAGGGAGTTGTTTTGCCTTCAAGTAGAACTTTTAATTTCTCTGCCATTATGGCATATTTAAAGTTAGCTTTGACAACTGGTATTTTGTACTTGGTTACAAATGGCTTGCTTAACATGGTGTGTTGCGCACTAGAATCAAATAAAATTTTGTGTGTATGTGATTTTTAAGTGCATGGATAAACAAGAAGTTGTGAGAAATCTTTAATTTTTATGTTCATAAAGATAGAAGATTGTGGGACTTATGGAATGTGTTTAGCAAAGTTTGTGCCTTGGTACAATTTTTCTTGTTGATTTGGGGGGAGACAGGAGCACTTAAGCCTGTTCCCCTCCTCTTTTCCCTGTTCCTCTGTTTCAAGACCTTCAAGGTCAGAGAATGTGGGGTCAGATTCATAGCAGGTTGCTACTTCAGCGTTGTTAACTTTGGCAGTGTTCTTTTTCTTGGGACGGGAGCGGTTTGCTCTTTGGCTACAATTGCCATTTTTACAATTGGAGTTTCCATTGCTATGGTTAGTATTTTGGCGTTTATTGCAATTGGCGTTTTCTCTGCCATTGCTGTTTGGGAGCAGCTGCCATTGCGTGCAGCATATTCCATGTTGGCGCGTTTTTCAGCGCGCTTGGCTTCAGCAATGAGCGCGGTCATGGAGGTATTTGCTTCTGGGTGGATGAGGGCAGTGACAGTAGATTTCATTCTGTTGATGAATGATGCTCTGGTGTGTACGTTGTCAGCTTGTGCTGGGTTTTGGATTTTGCGACATATTTCCTTGAATTTGTTGGCGTAGGCTGCAATAGTGGACTTTTGAGGAAGATCACTGAGCTGTATTGCAATGTCTTGGAGAGATTCAGTGACACGGAAATTGTGGGTAATGTTGGCTTTGAGCTCTTCCCAGTTGTCAAGCTGGTTGTTGGTTCATGAGCCAACCCAGGTGGCAAACCAGTTAGCTGTGGCCTTTTATAGGCGCTTGCTGGCTTCCTGGACCCATTTCTCATGAGGGATGCGGCTGGCACAAAGTTTAGCAGCTGTGTGATCTAGCCAGTTGATGAAGTTTTCTTTTTTTACCAAAGAACTTGTCAATACCAATGTATTTGGTGTTGGTAACTTCACCTGTGATAGGTGGTTGTGTGTTTGTTTGTGGTTGAAGAGAGCAACTGTATTGAATAATCTTGGTGCATGCTTTGGGCATGACCAGACCTTTGAATACAGTGCATCCACTAGGAATATCTTCATTGATGTCATGGGCGCGGAAGTACGTTTACAGGTCTCCTGGGATGTGGCCTGGTTGAGTACGTGAGCAAAGGTGGGCAGGTTCTGTTCAGTCATTTTCTCTTTCATCAGTGTGATAAAAAACTGTGGCTGCTACCAGCAATAAGGATTGTCTTTTAGGGAAGCTTTGAATATGAAATTAAGAAGAAGAGAAGAATATTTTATTGGACAATACTTTAGACTTATATAGCTTTAGCTGTGGCAGAGATTTAGTTAGATTGAACCTAGGGGCTGGTCATGTGCAGGATGGGTTCAAGTTGCTGGATACTTGAACAGTCATGTGATATTAATTTGTTGCCATTTCTGGCATGTCAAACTGTATGTTGAAAAGGCACCAAATTGGGAAATGAATGGATGTTAAGTGGGTTGCTGGTAGCCAGAATACTTGTACATCCAGATCCATGACAAAAGTATCATTCTCTTCTTAATTTTTCCTTTTATCTCATTTATTATACTTCCCAGTAGTATATACTTGGAAGTGGTAGCACAAGTATGTTATCCACACATACACAGCTTTAAAAAAATCCCTCTCAAGAAAAGAACCCAGCAGAGGCACTTCCTGCAGATCAGAGAGACTTCAAATAAAGACAAGACATCCCTACGGGTTTTGTTGTCTTCAGCAACATCCTTGTCCCTACCAAGCATTATAATCTCCTCAACACTTGTAGACTCCTGAACCTGCCCTCAACTCCAACTTCACAGACAACTGAGATACCCAATATTTTATTTCAGCATCTACACTCAGCAGAGATTGGGACGTTTGCAGGACTAGTCCAAGAGAACGCCAACCTCTGGATTTAAAACAAGCAAAGCAAGTTTACACAAGTGGGCTATCTCCACAGACTCTGGGCCAGTGAGATCTCCCTTTGTGTCACTGGGGCTGCCTAACACTTTGTAAGCAAATAGTTCAAACAACATTAATCACTGTGAAGACTGGGATATATTCAAAGCCGCCTTCCTCAAAGGTTTGCTATGGAGGACTCCAACATTGTGATCATGACTAAACTCAGAACCTTTAAAATGACAGGAAATTTTGGAGGAGTACAATACAGCCTACAAAGATTTACATGACCAAGCCCACAACACCATTAATTTTGACAAAGAAAGACCATAATTGGATTTCTACAATGAACTTCTTACACACATTAGACGTCAGTTCAACATGACACACTACAAGAACTTTCAGGATGTGTTATTAGAAGGAAAAAAGGCTGCAGGTAAATATTACGGCCTACATGTGACAAACAAACAAAAGAAAACCCCAAAGCAAAGAAGGACTCTTGACCTAACAAGTAGAACAACTGGGCTAATAATACCCATCTATAAAATGGTAATCACACTGCTCAAGTTAATCAAGAAAGCACTGAAGACACCAATGAGGAGGGAAAAGCTCAGGAGAGTGCTTATGCAAGCCGCCCTTACCCACTTTACAAGACTTGTACAGGGACCAAGATGTGGACTCAATCACCATGATCCAAGTACCTTACAGCAATCCTCTATTGTTTGCCACCCAAACAGGAAATAAACTCCTCACTTATACTTTATGTTTTTTGCAGATACCAAGGCAAAGCTATATAGACACTAGAGCAGGCCAATCCCTTTTTGACAAGAAATTTGCCAACCTTATAAAACTACCCACAATCCAAAGCAACATCAAGAGAGTTGTCATGGCAGACATCAGAAGCACACCAGTTACCAAAAAATCAAAACTTTTCTGTGCCCAAATTGGAGACATGCAAACTACGCTTAGTGGGCCTATCATACCAATCCCCAAATATGACATTATACTTGGCTTGGATTGGATGAGAAAGACAAAACCTCATATTGACTGGGATAGCACTACCCTCACCATTCAATGAGGCAAAGTACATCACCATGTGTACCTGACTCATCTTGACACGCTTATGAGAGACCACATGTCTGTAAAAATCATGAAAACAGAAGAGGAAACTGATCCTAGCAAAAACAATCAAAACACCTAAATGTACAAGGTTATCCACTTTAAAAATACAGAAACCAGATGTGAGAAAGACAACATCCAATAACAGCTAGTCATTGAATTCCCTTCTGTCTTCCAAGAAAATTTATCAGGCTTACCATCTGACTATGGCATACAACACAAAATTGACCTCAAAGGAAGTATACCTAAAGCACACGCTATCTACTGCCTCACAACACAAGAAGACAACACCCTAAAAGCTCTTGACAAAGCCTTAAGAAAGGGCTCATAAGACCATCAAAGTTGCCTTTTGGTGCTGCTGTCTTCTTTGTAGCAAAAAAGGATGGAGGATTGCCTAGTCACAGACTACAGGGCACTCAACAAGGTCACAATTATGACAGGTATACCTTGCCCCTGATTAATGACCTTTTTGATGCCCTGGGGGTCCCAAGTCTTCACAAAAATTGACTTGACAGCAAGTTATTAACAAATTTTTGTGAAACTAGAAGACATCCCAAAAAAAGTCTTCAGAACAAAGTATGGTTCCTTTGAGTGTGTGGTCCTTAACTATAGCATGAAAAACGCCTCAAGTATTTTTGTAACCTTGATGAACAAAGTCTTCAAGAATCACATAAAAAGGGTAATCATCTACCTAGACAACATAATTATATACAGTCCAACTATATAATAACAGTGGAAAGACGTCTTCCTGGTCCTCTGAACCCTCAAAGACAACCAAATTATAGTCAATCCCTCAAAATGCAACTTCTTCCCGTCCAAACTCCCATTCCTAGGACAAATTATCAGTAAGGAAAGAATAAAACCATATCAAGAAAATATACGTGCCATAACCAATATGCCAGAGCTGCAAAATAAGAGTGAGCTTCATACATTCCTAGGCATGATAGCCTATGTCAGAAGATTCATCCCTGACTGGGTGCCTTAACTGCCCCCCTGTCAGCCATCACTGGGAAAACAACCAAGTTTGTCTGGACACCTTTACAAGATCAACAGTTCCGCCAACTAAAAGAGTGCATGGTCACCGCCCCCATCTTGCAATATCCAAACTGCGAGGGTATCTATGAGCTAGAAACCAATGCCTCTGATTACGCCATAGGAGGAGTCCTCTGTATCCAAACGGCCCAGAAAGACTTCCTCCCTTGGCATATGAATCCAGGAAACTATCAGACGTCAAACAAAGATACCCTATACACAATAAGAAGTTGTTCCCATCATACACTGTCTCATGAAATGGCAATGTTATCTAGAAGGAGCCCAGACGTTCAAAGTACTCACCAACCACAAGTCATTGGTATTCTTTAAAACATAACAGCACCTGTCAAGAAGACAAGCCGAATGGATGAGTCTCATACAGAGATACCCCATGCAAATTGAATACAAACCAGGCAGAGAGATTCTTACTGCAGACGCCCTGTCAAGGGTATCTAATAAACACATCCTCCACACTGATGGTGACCCCAACTGGCCCATGTTAATCATGGGGAATCTCCAGGAAGGGTTCCCACCTGACACACCAATAGACATCCAAGAGAAAGTCCTCAAGAACAAACACCTGTTCAAAAACGTATATGGCATGTTGCACCAAATACTTTCAAGTGGTGATACTGTACCCTATGTCCCGTCAACACAAAAGATTAACACAATCTCTGATACCATAAAGATCTGAGACACACCTGTAGCAGGAGCTTGCATGAATATCTCAAGACACACTACTGGTGGCCCAACATGCTGGACAATATCAAGGAAGTACTGGAACAATGCAAAGTCTGTGAAAAGTATGCACACTCCAAGGCACCTCCCAAATCAGTAATACCCAGTCAATCACACAACCTTTCAAATTGTGGTCACTGGATATTGTAGGACCAATGCCCATCAATAACCAATGGCAAAAAGCCACTTTAAAAGCTATTGACTATTCAACCAGGTGGCCTGTAGTAAAAGCTACAAAAGAAAAAAATCAATGATGTGAGACAATTCATTGTCAAAGAAATCATAGCTAAGTCTGGAAAACCTGACCTTGAGATCACAGACGCAGGAACTGAGCTTAAAGCTATTGACACTAATGTCTACCTTGCCAAGAATGAAATAAAACATACCATTACCAGCCCATATGACCTGCAAGCAAATGGAAGAGTAGAAAAACTAAACAGCTCACTAGTAGAGGCCCTTAGTAAGCTATCTGCTAACAATCCAAAACCTGGGTTGACACACTGCCAACAGCACTCATGATGTGCAGGACACAAGTCAATTGCAATACAGGAAAAAAGCCCATATAAACTTGTCTACGGGCATAAACCCACCATTTTTAGCACTGCCCTAGGACCATGTTTACCTCTACCTAAGAAGGTATTAGACAACAACAAACCTGATTTACAGCATGCTAGGAAGGACCAAGAAGACATGGAAAAGAAAAGAGTGAAAAGAGAAGAAATTCCACTACAACATGAACGCTTTTGAGTTGGGGGACAAGATCTGGGTTGTTAACCACGACATGCACAAATTGTACCCAGGATTACAGTAGTTTTAAAAGCTATGGCGACAAGCAAAAATTCTTCAGATTTAAACAAAATGATTTCAGATTTAAACAAAATCCAAGTTGCGCAAGATTCAGGATTCAATTAATTTAAATATTTTTGGTTAATAAATGAACTGTCAAACCAAAACAAAATTTCACTAGCCCATCATATAAAATTATATCAAAAATAAAGCGGTGTAGTTCAAACCACAAACAAAATGAACTGACACAACAACTGAAATGGATGTATGCTATTCCAGAGTATATTATAATCCAAGCAGGATTCATATGAGGCACCAACAGAAGGACTAAACTGAAACAAAACTTGAGCAATCTAGAAGCAAGATTACCCAAGCACAAAATGAAATGAACTCACACAAGATGTGTAGTATAAGAAGCCTAAAATAGAAAACTATCAATTTAATAGCCAATCAACAGCTATCTAATTTAAGACCAGAGACATTTTATCCATTTTCATGGCTCCAGATTTGTATGGAATGGTTTTGAGAACCTTCCAAATATGGGCTTGAGATTACAATAAAAATAAATTATTAAATTTTAAAATTTCTACTTTTAGTGATTTTATCCTAGGTTTTTTATAATGGTTTTTAATAACAACATCTTCAACGGCGCCAGCAGCCAAGCCAGCAGCAGACAAGCCAGCTTCAATCAAGGCAAGGCTCAGAACGTAGAGGCACATGTTTACACCCAAGCCTTTGAGGCGGGTAACAAGGAAGCTGACCTGTACCTTACCACCAACCCCTATGGTTTTGACTTGTTTGAGAGTCATTTAGCGTCTAGCTCTGCCCCTGCTCCCACACCCACCCCTGCACAAGCTGCCTGTCAACTAACCAGTCAGGATGGCAACCCTGATTTGGAACATCTTTCTGCCACCAGCCAACCTGCCCTTCCCTCAGCCAATCAGGCTTCAGCTCCCGTGGCCCAATGCCCCAAGCAATGAATGATCACCACCCAAATTCTTCAGGAAATTGTGGCACTCAGCCTGCAGGGTCTGTCCTGGGATCAGATTGCCGCCCAGTTGCAATTTACCCAAGCCACCATAATGCGGGAGTTCAGCAACCTAATGAATAAGGGGAATCTGATTGGGACAGCCAAGAAGCCAAAGAAGGCCATGGAGTCCCAGATAACCGAGGCCTACCCAATAATGCTTGACCTCCTCCAGCAGGACTCCTGCTTCCCTTGACCCAGGTCC
Source organism: Entomophthora muscae (assembly GCA_014839935.2). NCBI lineage: Eukaryota > Fungi > Entomophthoromycota > Entomophthoromycetes > Entomophthorales > Entomophthoraceae > Entomophthora > Entomophthora muscae. Next base: position 61,545 of record QTSX02004549.1, on the reverse strand, counting down.
GGAAGCAGCTTGCGCACCATAACATATGGGTCTCCAAGCGCATGGTGCAGCTCTGGATGTATGGGAAGGTGGCTTCCATATGGGTTCTTACCAATTTTGCTGGCGACCAATGGGATGGCGCTGAGGATTCCCTGTATGATCCCGCCATTGAATCCACCCTGGTCCAATGCCTGACTAGTCTGTCAGATGATGTCATGTTCATCTCTTACTATAAGCTATCCATAGCTTTTGATGATTTTGGCACCCAAGGAAAAGCTGCCACCAAGAATGGAAGGAAGAAGGTCAAGAAGGGGACTTTCATTGGTGCATTTCTGGCTGTTTCAGCCAAAGGTTTTGTCTACTATTGGACAAACACTGATTTCATCAATGGGTACTCATATGGCCACATCCTCAGTGGATTGCTCAACTCCTTGGATGGCTCAAATTCTAAATACTGGGTTTTCTTGAGCCACCAGATGGAGGGAAGCTCCACCGCCCTTGAGGCCATCCAGGGATGCGGGCACCAGGCCTCAGTCTACCCCGCCAGCCATGCTGATGTCCATCTGGCTGATATTGTAGTCTCAACATTGGAGATACACTACAGGAGTGCCGCCCTCAGGCTTTCAACAACCTCTATCTTGGGGTCCTTGATCACAATTTTCTCTTTGGTCACCAAATGGTGGCTGACTTGTTTGCGCAAATGGTTTTCCATGTGAACATGGGCAACCAATCACGCAAGGATAAGCGCCTCCCACCCCGTGCCACAGCCACCTACCAGCCCATCCAGCCAATGACTGATGAGGAGTACAATGAGCGGTATATAGCGGCCATCACACGCAATCCTCCTGCCTCCACCCCTGCCACTAACACCCCATCTTCCAGATTCACCCATCCTTTCCCAGACCCCCCAGGCCAGCACTGCCTCTACGTCTTTCTTCCTGCGCTATTCTGCCTACTAGGGATTACTCTTCCCTGCCCCAATAAACCACCTGTTGCCAAACATTTTCTATTTATATTATCTTTATTTTGAAATTCAATTGTTCATGTTCTCTTTGTTTTTAGTTGGTTTTATTCTTTATGTTCAGCTTATTTCTATAAAATCATATATTTACTATGCCATGTATCTAGATCTAGAACACAGTTATTTTTAGCACCCAACCATAGCCCCATGTGAAAACATTAATAACAATTTGGTGATCAGCTAAATTTGAATTAGAAAATTATAGGTTACCTTTTTTAGATAAAGTTGTTACTAATCTGAATTCAAAACCTTAATGATAAACTTTAAGCCAATCAGGAGCTGAGTGATAAAGTGATTGTTGTGACATAAAGGATCATTCAATAATTTTTTGATGCATGTGCGCTAATTAATATGATTGGCTGGATGTTTTGCCATTGTATGCCATAGCAACAATGGCATACAATGGCAAAACATCCAGCCAATCATATTAATTAGCGCACATGCATCAAAAAATTATTGAATGATCCTTTATGTCACAACAATCACTTTATCACTCAGCTCCTGATTGACTTAAAGTTTATCATCAAGGTTTTGAATTTGGATCAGTAACAACTTTATCTAAAAAAAGTTATCCTATAATTTTCTAATTCTAATTTAGCTGATCACCAAATTGTTGTTAATGTTTTCACAAGGGGCTATGTCAAGCGCTAAAAACAATATGGTAATCAAGGAAACAATGCCAACACAAAGCAAACAACACATATTGAGATGAGCGTAAAACATATACACAATGGGTAAAAAGATGGGATAATGTAATAAACAGGAAGACAAAAAGGAATAAACAAAGAGGCAACAGTATCAAAATAATACAGAATTATTGGGGCAAAAGCTATAAAACATACCAAAAGGTTAGTAAAAAAATAAAATGAGAGAACTCAAAAAGCTGCTAAAAGACCTCAACTTGGCAATTGACAAAATTAAAGAGATTGACTGCAAGGTCAAAGCAAGAGTTAAGTCTGCCGTCCTTGAAGGGGACAAAAGTGAAAAGGTGTCCGCCAAAGCACTCATGGCCAAGATTCCAGACACCCCCAAAACAACAATTGAGCGACTTGTAAATGTCCAGAAGCCCGTTGTGGAAGGCCAAATTCAAGTCCTTTGTCCTCTCTGCGCCGTCTGTCTGGACAGATGACCCAGAAGTGTATGCTCACCTAAGACCCACAAGATGTACCCAAACAGATGACACTGAGCATCCAGCACAACTGGTTACACAGAGAATAGTAAAGCCTGCCAAGGCTGCAGGCAAGGAGGAGACTGCAGAAGGTAACCTAAAATAATAATTAATAAAAATTTCCAAATAATTACCTTTTTTTAGAAGAAGTCAATGGTGAACTCCGCCGGGTCCTGGTCCCTTTTGTCCCTGCCACATTCTACGCCAACTACGTCACTCATGTGGCCAAGAAGCTTTTCCTGTCCCCCCTGTCTTGCAGGAGCTTGAAGACTGTATTCACGGGTCCTTTCCTATGTCCAGGGAGGCATTTGCTGGGCTGACACATGGAGAGGGGGCATCTGAGTGGGCAGTTACTGCCTACAAGGGTGCCCAAATGGTCTACCTGGACCTGGTATCACTCAGTGGAGTTTACTGTGTTAACTCCATTGAGCTTGTTTGGAACGTCCTGGTGACGCTCCCATTCAAGAATGTACCGGAGATGGGCTGGGCTCACGCGGCTGCTTGCTTCTGCTTCCCGGTGGAGCACACCCTGTCTTAACTGCTTGAGAACTTTGGGTGTGCGGTGAGCAAATTGGCTGTTGCAGACGCAACAGCCATAAAGAAGACCAAAATCCTCCTGGTGGACTTTGGGCTGGCCTGGAGTGCCAACAAGACGGGGGTACCGGCAGCTATGGAGCTGACCTTTGCCAAGACAAATTACAACAAGAAAATAAGTGCGGTTTATAATAAACTGTGTGATTTTATAGAATCCTTTTCTGGGCAAAGGCTTCACCTTGTTGTTTACCTGGGGTTTTTATTCTTCTTTGGGATAAGCGTTGGTTGAGGGCCTGGACAGGGTCCTTCTGGGGATCAACAAGGCAAGGCTCTCCCTGGATGGGAATAAGGTCCCCCCTGGGTACAACTTGGTGGATCACGTCATCCAGGACGTCCTGGTTCTGGCTGGTATCTACGGGTTTGCAGCCCACCCAAAAAGCTGCTGCTTCACTCCCACCTGACCCTACTTCCCTTCACCAGCAGGAGGGAGTATTTCAATACTGGTGTATCCACTGTCCACAGTGTGGCAGTGGAGGTTGTGCGCCACCTCCATTGTGGGGTGGGTACATACCGCCAAACTCACTACAAGTGTTCTTAATAAATTCTCTCTTCCAAATAATTACATTGCAATTTATAATATTTTTATTATAATAAATTTTTCTAATTCTTATTTTAGCAAATGAGATCTGCAGAATATATCCCAGAGAAGGTCTTAATAAAAGCATAATAATATATTTCAATAAAATCTACTTCTGATTTGAACACATTACATTAACTTTTTTTGATTAATATATTTATTTTCCAAAAGTGATATTAATGCGTTGGTGTAATCCAGTATCAAGCGTTTGGGATACCCTTAGATGGCATAATAAAATAATATACAATAAAATAAATAAATTACTTACATCTATTGATGAATTTTCTGAATGTGATTGAAAGCATAGAAACATCTAAATATAAAATGATAATTAATAAATATTCAATAATAAATTAGAGAATATAAAAAAATTGGACACACTAAGCCTTTAATTGATTGGCTGTTTAGGTAGGCTTGCGGGGATGAACGAATCAGTGTGGCCATAGAATTTGGCCACGGTCTCAGCTGGGAGGGTATGGATCCCGCCCTGCAGTAAATCAAACAGGTCCTCAGTCCCAGTTGGGGTTCCTCGCTTGACAACTTGCTTGAGCCACCCAAAGACTTCCTCAATGGGATTTAGGAAGGGCAAATAGGCGGGGAGGAAGAGAAGGCACATATTTGCTGTGGCCAATTGCTGGGGCCCCACTGCAATGCTTGTGTTGATTGATGGAAATTCTTCAAGAATTTCAGCCACTTTGTGGAGACCAACACTGTCCAACACAATTACATTGGTGAAGCCCGGGCTCTTGCGCCTCAGGTGCTTCTGGACCAATTGGAGAAATGACAGGAAGGTCCGGCTATTGTGGGAGCCTAGACTCATTTGGTAGAGCTCAACCCCCTTTGGACCAAAGAGAGCCACCATTGAATAGGCTGTGGCGCGGACTGCAGCACGCCAAGCCACCCTATCATTGGAGCCTCTGGGGACATACCCATACTCATTGCGCATCAACGAGGCAAATGCTGATTTTCCAATATAGTAAAATTTGACTGTCCCCTTGGCTTTGAGGGCAGTATACGCCTCTGGTAGTTTTTCCGGGTCTCAATATTGGCTGGGCTGTTCTGATTGTATGGGGATACCCCAAGTTTTTCCCAGGAAAATTGCATTTCCTTGACCAGATGGTAGTAAAAGAAAATCAAGGCCTTGATCCCAAAAGCAGACTTGACTATAGCCTGTATATTTGCCAGTTCAAGATGGCAGTCCCGGATGATCCACTGGCTGATTGCCCATTTGTGCTCCTTGGTGAGCATAGTGGAAACGCGCTAGGATTTCTCTGAGGCAAGGACTCGGCCAGTATCAATGAACTTGTTGAAGGTCTTGCTGGCGTACTTGGGATCCACCCCAACAAGGGCTGCGGCCGCCTTGTAGTCACCCAATTCCTGCATTAGCTTAAGCAGGACAATGCGTTTGATGTTGGGGATATGCTTCTGGGTGGGCTTTGTGGGTTAGACAAGCCAGGATCCTGATTGATGACAGGCTTGCAAGGCATGGGCACCTTGTTGTAGAAGGCTGCAACTTTCTTTAGCACCAGCTGTCCCTCATTGGTTTGGTAGAACTGGGGCTCCATGTCATCCTCCTGATTACCATCACTGACATAGGGCTCAAAGCTAATATCAAGTACAGGCTTCACCTTCTCCAGCATGGCTGACGGGATTGACTCTTGCCGGTACACAACGTCAAACACATAAGAAGTAAGTTCTACCTCCTTGTTTCTAACCATTTGTGTTGTGGTAACCTTGATGGGCTTCCAGGTCAGCTTTGGGACCCAAGGGTTGATGCTCCGCACCCTAGCAGCTTGTGCTCCTTGAACCAGCTGTGTTAGTGCAGTGTCACTATGGAACTCTCCTCTACCGCCTCCCTCCTGAGTAGGCACTTGTGTTGTACTAAGTCTATTCTTTGACCCGCAGGGGCAACCGCAACCGCGGCACACAACAGGTGCAATGGTAGTCTGTTGTTGTGTTCCTTCCATTTTTAGAATTTAATAAAATATTAAATAAAATTTAGTTAAGTTACTCTCTAATTTTAATTTTTGCTTTTATCTGTTTATGGATATTCAATTTTATTTTTTTCCCACCCAATATCCCAATTATAGATTTTTTATTTCTTAGTTAGTTGTTTTTGGTGTTACAACACCCATTTTAGAATACTCAAAAAAAATTCACTCATTTTCCTTGATTTTACTGCCAAATTCAAACACCCAACACAATATTTTTAAAATTTATGTTTCAGATCTTGCGTCTTATTTTAGATACCTTGGTATCATTCATGATTACAATCCATTGCACACATTGCGTAAGTGATTTTGTTTACATTGTGAGTTGCTATTGTGTTTTGTTTTTGGATTGAGTTTTGACACACCTTGCTTGGGTGTATTTTGTCACCAATTCACATAGTAAACATATGTACACTGAAGGTCAACTCACACCATTTTGTTTGTGAATCAATGTATTTTGGATTATATTTTGAATGGTTTTGCTTTGTGTGTGAGCTTTTTGTTGCTGTGTTGACCCATTTTGCCAATTAACGCCAATAAACCCTGTTAACAGAGTATATATTTTAACCTGAGACTTGGATTTTTTTTAAATCTGAAGAATTTTTTCTTGTTGCCATAGCTTTTAAAACTACTGTATGAGAGCCAGGTATTTTCATGGAAGTCAAGCCCAACAACACTTATATAATCAAAGGTATTGGCACTCAAAATGAAAACAAACATATGCAATATGATTGCCTCCGCCTATGTAAGGTAAGAAAAGCACAACACAACTCCCAGCTCCCTGTACCCAATACCAAGCTGGATCAATACCAAGCCTGAATCCCTGACACTCTCAAGAAAATTCCCAAGGCCTCACCTTCCAGCACCCCAGGGGGAAATGTTGCAACATCTAAAATTGCTCCCTCTTGGGGAATTAATTCCCTGAGTGACTTGAAAAAAGATTGCCTGAAAAATCATTAATTTGGTGGCACTGTTATCATTTGGTCATCTATGATGGGGATCAAACATTTGAATCCTAAAATGAACACAACTTGGACAAGCCTCATGACCTAAGAAGAACAATCACTTGGATAAGCTCCATGACTACCATGACGTACATGGACAGTATATGGCTTCTCATAATACTTTATAATGCCCTATATTCATATCCAATAAAGTATTATTCTCTTCTTAATTTCCCCTTTATCTCGTTTATTATACTTCCCAGGAGTATATAATTGACAAAAGCAACCAACTGAAAGCCTAAGCATGGTATTCCATCACTTTAAAAACAGGGAGCTTTGGGAAAAATATATGCTTTGAGGTTGGAAATGAGGTCTCACTCCAAAATCTGTCATTTCTATGCAGCAATACCTCATAGGAAGAAGATATACCTTGGGAGATGTGAAGCAACAGCTTTAAGTAGTATACCTTAACAAAAGTTGAAATACCTGGAACCAAAATGGTATGAGTTTTACCATTTATTCGATCCTTTAGATCATTACTCAAGCTAGTGTTGATCTCAGACATGACTTTAATTTGCAAGGGTATTTGTTGTCCTTATAGGTGCTGCTGCATAGACATATCAGCTTTTTGGAGTAAACTTTATGTTTTTACCCTCGATGATATAAAGTTTTTAGAGTATTTTACTTTGGAAGCGATTTTATGCTATTTAATTCTTTATAGATTTTTTAAAAGCTATAGCTATAATGAAAAGCTGAATGGTTTCTCTCCCAAAGCTGCTATTTTTTCTATCCAAGTTCACCATTAGGTTTGATGATTTCCATGCTGCACGCAGCAGGTAAAACCACCAAGCCGTCTATCTTCTGTCTCAAAGCTTACGATTTAACAGAAACCCCTGCAGCAATATCGGCAGAATAATATAGCTATGAAGCCCAAGCGTGAATAAACCCAATGCTCTTTTATCAGGAGAAGATATCCAAACGGATGATTGTAAAACTAAATAAATATACATTATTATTCTGTAACAGATTTATTCATGGGGCTTGTAAAGTAAGTCGGAATGAATAGCACCAAGTAATAGTGGGCCAAGAGAACCAAGTTCAGATGCCAACGTTACCAAAAGCTTGATCAGCCTGGATATGGTTGAAATTTCCGGAAGCACTTCCTAGGCTAGCTACAAGGTAAGGCTGATATGATACAGTCTCTTTGGCAGTGGGGACAGCAGTGCAGTGCATGGCAACCTGAGAGAAAACGAGTGCCTGGAATCCGAGTTTACCGATGTAGTTGCCCATTGTATTCTAATTTATTGTTTTTTGAAGTGCAGATGGATCTTTTATAGGCTTGGGGTCAGATAATTTGGCTGGGTTTGTTGAAACCTCAATTCTGGCACATGTATTATACTGGTTTTCTCATTACTTGGGACTAGGGTTACTCAGCAATATGGAATGTTTTTGTAAGCAATTGATGCAAAATCTAGATTTGGGTAAATGCCTGCATCTAAGGAGAATAGAATATCAATTGTTTTGGTTTGGAAAAGGGGAGATTATTGCAAGCGGTGGTTATTAATGTTTTACTGATAAACTTCAGAATATAGCAATATTTAGAGTGTGGGGATTTAAGGAGCATGCCGATCAAAGACAATTTGTAAATTATCCTCCCTCGCTCAACAGCGTGCCCTTTTAAACCTTGCTGGGTTGGTATGCCAGACTCGATGTTGGGATCGGCTATCCCAATATGGTTATTTGGGAACGAAACATTAAAACATATTTGCAAATCCATAATAACTTCTACTTGTGGTAAGCCCAGCCTTTGCCCGCTCCATAAACCGGGAAGGTACCGAGGCTTGCATGGAGGAGCAAGCGGCAAGGGGTTTCACTGAAAAAAGGGTTACCATGTTTGGTGATTCGTCAGTCACTATAATCCCGATATCCATGCTTCTAGGCATGATGAACACCCTCGGCAGAATTAATTTAAACAAAGATTATATTCCAGCTACAACCAAGTCGCAGTTCCTCTGGCCAATCAAATAGCCGTCTGCATATCACTTGGAGACGGTATGATCCCAGGCATCCTTCGGATTTACCAGATAGTTATTTTTAGATGTTCTATAATTAGTCAGATTGAATTAGCCAATAGTTTCTCAACTGTTTCATTTCATCCATTGCAAGGATGAGAGCAGCTAGTGATTAGTTATACATATAACCCATTTATAAACACCAGGTGCTTAATTTATTATATATATAGCCTAAAAATAAAGATAAATAGCTTTATCTGTTGTCCAAGCTGTGTGAACAACCAAGAAAATATATGCCCTTGTATCGAATCACCCAGAAATCAGAAACCAGGGTAAACCATGAGCCAAGCCTACACAGCAACCCTAACTTCAAACCAATCCTAAACATCGATCAAGGAACTAAATCTGAACCTCTATCATTAAATTAAATTTGTCCCTCGAGTTCACAAGGGTACCCATTCAATCTACTTTTCAAAAAAAACATATCACCTAGGTAGATCTTCCTTCCACCCAAGTAGCTCTAATAAAGCAGCACAGCTATGACATCAATACCAGTAGAGGCTTTTATGGTCCCCTTTCAAATCCCACATCTACCTTTGAAAATATTGTTAAATATAGCTACACAATAGAACCATGGAAGGGACTTAATATTTTGGCTCTTTAAACTGACAGATCATGGCATCCCTAAAACCAGCATCTTTATTTAAACTACCCTGAACCACACCATCTCAATCTAAACCATCACATATCACAACTTATAATAAAATGTAGGAGCTTTCACCAGGAAATAACACACAACCAAAAACATCTTTTAAACAAAAGATACCCCATAACTAGACTGAACAGGAGATCAAAGATAAAATCTTTGATAGAAATCCACCCAGCTGATGAGAACCATACCATGCAAAGCCCTGAAGCAGGATGGTCAAAGATTTTCCCAGGCAGTTATAACTAACCCCACACCAACCTACCTAGCCACAAAGTTGACCAACCATTTTTCAAAAAGAGTATATGGAAGAAAAATAGGTCTTATTGGGGAGGAAGGGGATCGAGATTTAGCAGTGAGAGCTATTGAAATGGGCTTAAGTAGGGATATCAATATATTCTTGTAATAAAATCAACAGTCAGTACAGGTATCCTCATACTTGACTGCAGCCCTATTACTATTAAGAGGAAGGTTTCTACTCTTTGTCCTTGATTTTAAGAGGTGCACCAGTTGCAACTTCTTGGTCATAAGATTTACTAAGCTGACTTTAAACTTGGGCTTCAAACGCTAACCTGGGATGAAAAATGTCTGTGTACCCTTCAAGAGAGCAAATAGTCTTAATAAAGCCTCGTTGTCCTGTATATATCAGTTTCAGCAGATTGAGAATCAATATTTAACAATCCAGCACCCCTTTTCAACCCTCAATCTACTTAGCTTCAAAGCACTCAATGGAAGGAGCAGCATCAGAATCATTAGCACCACCTAATATTGGCAAATAAGATCATCAAAAGATTCATTCCCTTTCTTGCCAGAACCACAACAACCAAAAATTTGATTCATATTTATCCTCCTTACTACCCCTCATAGCATCAAGGTTGTCAAAGGCAAGATATCTCTCTAGGGGGTAAATTGGTTACCATAATTGAAAACAGTATCTCTAGGAGCACCTATAGCTGTCATAAAAATGTTGGCCTGGGATGATCAGCGTTGACCATGGAACAGGTATGGTAGGACATTCTTTCCGCCTGCTTGGTTCCTGGGGCCATCCTCTCTATATCCTCCAGGATGTGGTTTCTATTTTTTACCAAAAGTCCTATCAAGAAGATCTTCAGGGGTGAGTGGAATCAATCCAATTCAACCTTGATGATTAAACTTCTGCCCATCAAAGCTGATGGGCTTTTTGATAGAAAAGACACCAGAATCTCAGTGCTTAAGGGTTAGAAATGGGTGTTTAAAGTCATTAGGTGCCTATAGGAATCTTCAAACCAAACAATATTTATACAATCCACATTTAACCCAGCAGCATTCCAACCTTGGGGGCAAATTTATCTGTGGTGGTGGGATGGACAAGTGGAGATGCCAGCCCATGCTCTAATAGAGAGGTTCAGAAGGCCCAGCACCCCCATGATTGCTTTGAGGAGGGCAGATACAGTTAGCTGTATAGGGGACCTTTCATAGCAGCTGCTGTGTTCTGAGGCCTGGCACAGACACACAACAGGAAATCCTAACCTTAGGATTGGATCCATACTAAGCCTTGGTTAGTCAGCAGGGAAGGTGAAGCAACAACCTTGTGGCCCTGGATAATAAATCTCTACTAGTTGCGTCTAGAGAGAGGCATCAAATTACTTGCAGACACAAAGACAGAAATGTGATTAGAGCTGAATTTTTATTGGAAATAAAATTTTAGAATGTATATTGGTTGGTGTTGCCACAAAACAATACAAGGAGGGTAGGAGCACTTGCCGCACACATGAGTGGGGAGAGAAAGTTGCACAGAACAAGAAAGACAAAGGATGAATTTCCATATTTGGAAATAGACCATTACAAGGAGCCAAGGCAAAAGCAAGGGATCTGTCCTGGAAGGAACCCAACAAAGGCAGAATCATAAGAGCGTAGATATCAGCATTCACAACATTGCCCCCTCTAGATTGGCCTTGGGGTGGTACTTGCAGAGAAACTTAGCGTTCACCAGAGCAAACGGGCAACCACTAGCAAGGAGTTTCACAGTTCATTCTGATCAACGTGTGGAAGTAACTTCTAGCGGCCCAACCCATAACATATCCAGCTTACCAGCCCCTCCTCCCACTCCATGCTGGTAGTATAAGATGTGTCTCCACCCTTGAACTCTGACAAAAAAGAACGTCCAGTATTATCAGGAGAGAGCTCTAGCATACTGGTCTTATAAGTCAAGGTGTAGTCAGAGGGTTGGATGTCAATTATGTGATTGACCAAGTTCTTAATATGGGCATCAGAATTCATGGCTTTATCAGAAGAGATTAGGGGGCCTGTCGCAGATCCTGAATATATTAGACATAAAAATTGTCCATCTAGAGATTAAGTGATGGAACAATCACGCGGTTGCACTATTGCATCCTAATTCTAATAGTGATAAAGACGTTTAAAACGCGCTTTAAACAGGTGTTCAATTTGCCTTTTGATTGCGCACAAGGCACGTGCTTCACTTCTGGGATTATAAATAGAACAACTAAGTTATTTATATCTACCTCCTTAAGGGAAGCCACAAGGAAGCAGTTGTTCTCTTGTGTGGGGCTTTTAGCTGTACCACTCCACTCCCCTCCATTTGGAAAGTCCTTCTTTCTGTACCTCCCTGCCTCTGGTGGCAATTCCCCTGCCTTGCACTATATAAGTGTGATGCTATCTAAATAAATACCAGTCTTGTCTATAAACCTTTTATTCTTCTGTCCTTCATAGGCTGTCACTATACCATCAACAGTATAGTATTAAGAATTAGGTCACTGACTAATTATTTGTAGAAACTAGCAACCCTTTGCTGCAACTTTTACAACATTGGCGCTCATGTCTTACACCACCAATAGCCCCCACCCTGCGGCCCTTTCAATGAGGAGGGAGGTATGCCCCTGGTCCAGTCTCCTGCCACTGCTTCCCCTTACCATCAGGCACCGGGCTTCACTGCTGCTAATGCCCATGCTGGGGAAAGAGCAGGTGCTCCCTATGGCCTGCCTAATCTGAGTCAATTCATGCCAGAACACCAATGCCCCCAAGCTATTGTTTTTGGCCAACCACTGCTCCTACAAGCCCCTGCCCCCTTGGAGATGGACACCAACTCTTTACCTTCTGAGGATGCCATCTGTAATGCCATACACGCCATGGATGCTGGTGCTGCTGGAAATGGTTCTTTCTCTGAGCACCTGGCCATTCAGCAGCCTTCTGCTGAAAACGCCTTGGGTTGCTACCAGAATCCCTCCCAGGTCAACCCTGACCAGCTCCACCTTGACCTCCGTACTGTTGAGCATATCAAGGACTACCTACAACAATTCACCCATCCTGCTGTATGCCACAACCAAATGCACCTGGGCCGCATCCAAAGCCTAGTGCATGACCAGGGAATACTGGTATCTAACCAACAGACGTTCCTCCAGGTCCTTTACTCTGAGCTGGGTAATACTTTCACCACTGTCAATCAGTACCTTGCCAAAGTCACCAACGCCCAGAACACCATGCTCCACTTGGTTGACACCATCAAAAGAGGTTTAGCTAAGCTAGTTCCAGCGCATGTGGTACAGACCCTCACTCATCAGGGGGTAGACGCCAATTGGATTAGTGTGGTTACTACTCACGTGCTGGAGACTGGCCCCATGGTTCAAAGCCTGACTCATGAGGTAGAAGTCCAAGCCCACCGCCTTGCCACCATTATCTCGTTCACTCCCACATCTGCCGCCATCAACAAATCCCCTTCCAGCGCCCTTCTTGGTCGAGACATCCTTGAGCTCTTTGATCACTACAAGAAGATGAAGTCAGAATTGGTCCAGCAGAGTGCTGATCTTGCCTTCCTGTTTGATGGCTACCACACTGTGTCAGAACTTCAGGATTGTCTCAAACTTTGCCAATCACATGACAGAGCCAACAGCCAGACCCAAGTCAGGAAGGACAAGGAAGTAATAGCCTTGCTCCAAGCTGAGCTTGCCACCCACAAAAAGCGCATCACCTCTCTGGAAGATGACTTGGATATCACCCGCCAGGAGAACAAGGTCTACCAAGATGAGCTGGACAAGCAACAACTTCTCCTGGACGCCTTCCAGAGCCAATTGGATAGGATGGACAGTAAGATTATGGCCGTCAACTTACAGGCTATGTCCATCAACTCCAAGAGTCACCACACTCCACTGAGGTCCTCTAGTCCTGAGTTCCATCATAGCTACAAAAGCAAAGAGGACCCCACTTGGTTGGCTCCTAACGCTGTAAGAGTATTAGAGCCAGTACTGGAGTCTGAGGATGACGTCCTGGCCACCCCTGAAGCTTATGGGGCTGCTCAAGACAGAGAAAGTGAACAGGAAGCCCAGCAAGAGGAGAATTGTTGCCGCGCCTCTGAGGCTAGGTTTTCTGCCTCCACTCTCAGCCGTTCCCGTCTCATCTGCTCTCCAGTGAGGATTACACCTGCTCCTCTCCAACATGGCTCCAACAACTTCAAGCCTGTCAATCTACCCAAGTTTGACCGCAAGAGCAATGTGGCCATTTTCTTACGTCTGTATCAGAACTCCATGTATGGTGCAGACAATGCCATGAGGGACTCCATGATTATCAACTGTCTGGATTCTGAGACTCAAACCATTATCTTGCCATGTCTCCCTGAGAAGGGCTGGACCTTTGCCAACGTCTCCAGAGCCTTGACAGAAGAATTTGGTAGCCAAGAAGCACTCCTTGGTTGCAAGATGGACTTTGCTGACACCAAGTTAAAGGTGTGGGAAAATCTAGAAGACTTCACTTCTAGGTTCTACCTTGAAGCTCAAACTCTTTTGTCCATGAGTGTGGTGCAGTTTATTGATGTGCAGTCAGCATTCCTTAATGCTGTACGTGTCAACCAGAAACTATCTCTGGCTCTTAAGTCAGGCATTTACAACGCTTGCACCGTACCAGATCTGATCTGCCTCTTACACACCTACAAAGAGGAGTTTGAAGTCCCTCTCCCTGAAGGCCGCCCTTGCCAGCAATCTGAGCATAGACCCCGTGTGGCTGTTGAGATGCCCAAGCCTTCCAACAAGGTTGGGCCCGCTCCAGTCAACAATGGCCCCTGTACTTGCTTCAAATGTGATATGGCTGGCCACTTCTCTTGGGAATGTAGGAATCCACGCCAAAAGATCCATCATGTAGGCATTGAAGACACTGAGGAGGACTACGCCAAAGACGCTGATATTTAGGAGGACAATGAGAACCAGTCAAAAAACTACTAAGCAGCAGGACAAGGAGAAATCCTTGGCTGCCTTTGTAATTTTGACACCCTCATCTCCCCCCATACCACTGCCCCGACAAACCAGATCAGAGACCTGCTGCCTTGCCATCCTCTGGGACTAACCCTAAGGATGAACCCTCTCTGATTGATTTCAACTCCCAACCAATACATGAGGATGCAGAGTCTGACAGAGTTCAAGAGGACCTCCTCCATCAAGTCCTCACTGTTAACACGTGAACTCATTGGACTACACTTTGCCCTGAGATGGTTATCCCCTGTATAGCTCAGAGAACAGTGTCCTTACCCTATGCTGAACAACTGGCTCAACCAGGCGTTGAGGTCACTCATGAGGAGGACAGTGCTGAACAACTGGCCAAACTGCTCTGCACAGTAAACGTCTCAGCACCGCTAGAATCCCTCAAGGAAGTAAGCCCAGCTGTGGGAGCTGCCATGGCTACCTTCCTGGAGAAGTTCAAAGGACTAAGTGTACACCAGGTCTCAAAGATTGTGGAGATCAGAGAGGACTGCCAGGATTGCACCTATATCAACCTGATAGTGAACAAGACTCATGTCCGGGCCATACTGGATACTGGTGCCCCTGGGAACATTATCTTCTCACAGCTGGTTAAGAAGCTTAAGCTGGCACCAGACTTGGCCTACCATGAAGAGTTTGCTACTGCTGGGCCACTGACCACTAGAGCAAAAGGAGCCTACTCTTCTCTTCCACTTTGCTTTGGGAAGCTAATGGTCACTGCTCCTGGTATAGTTCTGGAAAACAACAGCTATGACATTCTTATTGGGACTAGCTTCATGGTTCAGTCTGGCACTGTGACTAACCATGAAGACCATACATTTGGAATCTTGGGCCACTCCATACCCCTGTTCTATCATGGTAATTGCCCATCTGACCTGCCCTTATGCCGTTTGCACTACATAAATCTGGAGTACACCAATGAAGAGCTTCCAGTTGCTTATACACTGTGTAGTAAGAAGGTCAAGGTGCTACCTCTCTCAATTGGTGAAGTCAAGGGTATCCCAGTCTACGCCGCCTGTAATGTGACTATCCCACCTGGCGCTCAGGTTATCCACAATACGGGCCTCTTGCTGGCTCTACCAGCTGGCACTCATGAAGAAATCTTTGGAATCCCTAATGCCTCCAGACAAGAACCATGGGTTGCACCAGGCATCCTCATGCCAAGTGAGAAGGAAGTACTCATACTCTTGGCCAAAATGAGTTGTCAAGCTATGGTTGTCTCCAAACACCAACTTCTGGCTTATATATGGCTGGAAGAGCATGACAACCTGCAGGAGACTGCCCCCTTTGCAGACTTCTCTGAGTTGGAACTACCCTGTGAGCAACCACTGGTGCTATTGGTCATAAGCTGTGACTCTCTATCTGGCCTCTCCAAAGAACAGAAGGATCAAGCTATGGATCTCTTTGCCCAGTATAAGGATGTGTTTGCCAAGGATGATTATGACCTGGGCAAGGCTGCAGATGTTGCTCACCATATTAACACCCAAGGCAGTCCACCTATCTGCTCCAGACCTATACAGTGCAGTCAAGCCAATCATGCCATGGCTAACAAGGAGCTTCAGAAGCTATTTGAATCTGGCTTACTGGTCCCCAGTAAAAGCCCTGGGCTCTACTCTCCTGATTTTCAAAAAGAAGGATGGCAGCAACCGTGTGGTGATTGACTACTGTCAACTGAATGCTGTTACCAAGAAGGATTCATATCCCCTCCCTTGTATTGACAATACCTTGGACCAACTGAATGGCGCCAAGTTCTTCAGCGCCATGGACCTTATTAGTGGGTACTGGCAGATTGACCTACCCCCTGCTGATCAAGAAAAATGTGCAATCATCACTGACCAAGGGCTATTCAAACCCACAAGGATGCCTCAAGGTCTGTCCAATGCCCCAGCTACCTTCCAACGGGCTATGGATGCAGTGATGGGTGACCTCAAACTCACCAGTGTCTTAGTCTACCTGGATGACATTAATGTTTTCTCCTGAACCTTTAATGATCACCTACAACACTTGTAGGAAGTCTTCCAGAGGTTACTTGAAGCTAATCTCAAGCTCAAGCCACGCAAGTGCAACTTCTTCAAGGAGCACCTTGAGTTCTTGGGGTTCATCATTAGCAGAAGATGGACTCCGCCCTGTACCTCTAAAGGTAGAAGCCATTGAGCAAATGCAGATCCCAGCCAATAAGCAGGACGTGAAGGTCTTCCTGGGGATGATTGGGTACTACCACTGCTTCATCCCCAACTTTTCATCCCTGGGCAGCCCCCTTTTTCAGCTTCTCTGAGCTGATAAAGAATTCTTCTGGAGCCCAGCGTGCCAATCTGCCTTCAATGCTTTCAAGGGAATACTGACTGCAGCCCCCATACTGGCCTACCCTGACTTTGCCAAGCTGTTTGTGGTTCATAAAGATGCTAGTCTGACTGCAATTGGGGGTGTTCTCTCCCAACTGGACTCCAAAGGACTTGAACATCCTGTTGGATACTGCTTGCATAAGCTTAATGTTCACAAGAGGAACTACACTGTCACCAAACAAGAGTTTCTGGCTGTAATATAATCCTATCAGCAGTTCAGAGTGTATTTCCATGGGGTACACTTCACAGTGGTAACAGACCATGCCTCCCTGCAATGGCTGAAGACCCTCAAGGATCCTGAAGGGCATCTGGCGCTTTGGGCCATTAAACTTCAGGCTTATGAATACAAAATCATTCATCAATCTGGAGCTATTCACCAGAATGCTGACTGTCTTTCCTGCCTTCCTAATATTGCCTTAGTATCCTCCATGGCTGATATTATCCATGACAAGCTTATGAAGGATCCTTCTTTGTGAGGGGGAGCCAGTAGAGATACAGAGGGATCTCAAGAAGTTAGCTGTTGACACCAAGGTCTCTAAGGGACAACTCCTGAAGCTTTGTGGAGACTCTTGGCTACCCTAAATATGCCCATCCCTACACATGGACTCAGTGGTGACCGCTCACAAGACTACTGGCCATGGTGGTATACAGAAGATGTTAGCCCTGCTACAGCAACACTGCTTCTGGGAAGGAATGCACACTGATGTAATAGATACACTAGCCACCTGTCATGACTGTAACATTGAGAGACCTAAGGTGGCCAAGTTCCAACACAGACTTGTACGCCCTGGTTTTGCCTTTCATACAGTGGCCATTGACGTAGTGGGCCCCTTGCCAGTTACCAACAGCTGTAACAAATTCATCATTGTGGCTGTTGACCATCTGACTAAATGGGTAGAGGCCAAAGCAATTACCAACCAATCTGCACTGGTGACATCCACTTTCATCCTGGAGAACATCATATACAAACATGGCTGCCCCCAGATCCTGATGACAGGTAATGGTACCAATTTCACCAGTCATATCATCCCCTGCCTCAACCAGCTGATGGGAATCCATGGTACGCTATCCACTCCTTATCACCCACAGACTAACAGAATGGTATATCACATTAATGGGAGCCTGGTCCATATACTCTGAAAGCTCAGTCACCAACATGAGACTGAATGGGATACTTTCCTGCCTGCAGCCTCTTTGCATATAAACATTGGATACCATTGTGCCACTGGCAAGCTGCCCTTCCATCTGCTATATGGCCGGCAACCAGGACTTCCCCCTTTACTATATTCCTTGGTAAAGCCCAGTCTGGCTGTGTCCCCAGAGGCATACCTCAACAAGATGGTAAAAACCCTTATTTTCTTGCAATTGGAGTCCTACACAGTAAACTTAAATCATAATAGCAAGACCTAGAACAAGCTGCATCCAAAACGCCCCACTCTACCCACTTACCTGGTAGGAGACTCAGTCTACTTCTTCAGCAATAGAGGGTACATCCGCAAATCCAAACTTGCCTCACTTTGGCAAGGCCAAGTTCAAGTTATCCAGAAGACTGTCTCTGATTCCTACACCCTTAAGGATCCCCATTCTGGGCAATTGATTACTAGAGTACACACTCAGTATATGTGTGCTGCTCCTAGTGATCAAGAGTAAGCCCCAATGAGGACAACAACCCAAAAAAATAAAAGCCTAATTAAAAAATTCCAAGGGTTGAAGTCCTGTTTGAGATAGTGATGCACCAAAGTATGAGGAATAAGTATGAACAATTAAGGTGTTTATTGGATACTGACAGGACTCTTTCAGTGACGCACCAACTGTTCTACCACCTGAATGACAGCCAAGAAACACAACTGGTTGCCTACAGATCCACAAAGCCAATGACCAAGGATTGGGCAACAAACCCCCACCAAGCAAGACACACAATTGACCCAACACTATAGCCGCTACCTAGAGACGCCAAGCCATTCTTGACCCTGTTGTCTAATCCAGTGGAGGGAAATGTTGCAGATCCTGAATGGATTAGACGTAAAATTGTCCATCTAGGGATTAAGTGATGGAACAATCACGCGGTTGCACTATTGCATCCTAATTCTAATAGTTATAAAGACGTTTAAAACACGCTTTAAACAGGTGTTCAATTTGCCTTTTGATTGCGCACAAGGCACGTGCTTCACTTCTGGGATTATAAATAGAACAACTAAGTTATTTATATCTACCTCCTTAAGGGAAGCTGCAAGGAAGCGGTTGTTCTCTTGCGCAGGGCTTTTAGCTGTGCCACTCCACTCCCCTCCATTTGGAAAGTCCTTCTTTCTGTGCCTCCCTGCCTCTGGACGCAATTCCCCCACCTTACACTATATAAGTGTGATGCTATCTAAATAAATACCAGTTTTGTCTATACACCTTTTATTTTTCTGTCCTTCATAGGCTGTCACTATACCATCAACAGGTATAGTATTAAGAATTAGGTCACTGACTAACTATTCGTAGAAACTAGCAACCCTTTGCTGCAACTTTTACAACAGGGCCCCAAAAGCAACAGAGTGGCAGCTTCACGTCCATACAACATAGCAAAGGGGGAATATCTGGTGACACAATGTTTTCTAAGGCAATAAGCAAAGAGATAAGCAGGTAAGTATAGATCCCAGTTGGAAGAGTCAGAATAAGTGAGTTTCCACATGATGGAAACTAAGGTGGAGTTAGCATGTTCTACAGTCCCATTAGTGGACGGGTTATAGGGGGCTGAGAAGGACTGATGAGATCTCAAAGCTGCTACAGCAGAGGTCACTAGCTTTGCATTGAAGTGAGATCCATTATCTGAATTTAGCACCTGAAGGCAGCTTTTGTGTTAAAACACATCCTGCAGTAAGAAGGCGGCAGTGGTTTTGGCAGTGGTATCCTTGGTAGGGCAAGCTTCTACCCATTTACTGAACTGGTCAACTGCAATCAAGATAAAGAAATAGCCCAAGAGTAACAAGGAAGAGGCCATAAAGCATCAATTCTGACAGTCATGACAACTGGCAATGACATCAGCAACAGCACCCATGTCTCAATAATAATGTTGACATGGTCACTGTCAACTTGAAACTCTAAATCTCCTATTTTTTTGCTAGTCATGCTAACTTAATCCTTTTTTAAAGCGTTCAGGGGTGCAAACCCAAAAAACACAACAAAATTGTGGCCATCTTGACACAATTATATATTAAGCTTAATAAAAAACTTGAATTAACCAGATTTTTCCTTTACTTTCACTAATAAAAATCAGTTTATTTTTTATTTATTTTCACCACGTAAAAGTGTCAATGTTGACACTTTTTAGCCAAACTTATTTTTAATAATAAAACTGAAACATCTACAGTAAAAAATAAATGCACATTTAAAAATATTTTTTATTGAATTATTATATTAAAAAAGACAGTACACATATAGCTGATTGTTGGAATGTTCATGTTATAAATATATATGTGGCACTTATTACAGCTTTAATATATTAAGTGGATTGATGGCTAACAGCAATCCAATAATTTAAGCGTGAGTTACTATGTAAGTTACTATAGAATTTGTTATTAAAATAATGTTGACACTTGTAAATATTGTTTATTTGCTTGTGATCATCCCCTGGGGTGGAGTTAAGCAAATTAGAGTGGCACAATTAAGCCTAGCTTAATATGTCACCTCATATAAAGAATGTTGTAAGTGATGTTGTCAACACTTTACCCTTTTCAATATCTTAGCCAACGTTTTAAAGACTTTATGTACCCAATGATAAAATATCATGTTACCACTACCCAAATATAATTTTTAATAAAGAAATAAAAAACTTTGATACTTTTTTTAACTTATTTTTATATGTTTTTTTATGTGAACAAAAATACACGGAAAACAGTTAATTTTTGCTAGCCCATGTAAATTTAATTAAGCGTACTATGAAAAACATAGTAATTTTTTTTAAAAAAATGTCAATAGTGAAAATTTTGTCAAAAATAATGTCTAAAATTTTTGTAATCAACAGTGAGAAATCAGCTTTTTTTACTAATTGTCACTCATAATGTCAATGCTTTTCAGTTCTCACATATAAAACTTTATGTTTTATATAATAAAAACTTCTCATTTTTTGATATGTTGTATTTTTGACTTTGCTCTTTCATATTTTCTAATTTTTAAAATAGAATCTATATCCAAATATAATACTTTTACATATTTCTCTTAACTTTTAATTTTTTATTTATAACTTTAATAAAATAAAAACTATACAAGTATTTTTTTACTTTTAAATGCCAATAAAAATCATCTAAGATTTACTTTTTATAAATTATGCTTTTTAAGTTTTTTTTTGTTTTTTACATACATTGCTTTATTTTAAACCATTTTACTTATTATTTTAGACAAAAAACACTTCCAAACAGCCCAAAGAAACCAAGTGTCCTTCAAAGCCAACCAAACCCACCAAAAAGAAGCCTGTCTCATCAAAGAAGGCCACTCTAAAACCATCCCCAAAGCCCTCACCAAAGCCCTCCCCTGAGCCCTCTCCTGAGAAGAGCCCTGCTCACTCCACTGGGTGAGAGGAATCTGATGGCTCCCTTACAGAGCACAGTTTTTACAACTCGGCTTCTGACAAGGAGCCAACCAAGAAGAAGCGCTCATCCAATAGTCCCCACCCAAAGATAAGTCTCCTGCACATGGGGAGCACCACAATAAGCCCCCTTCTACTCTCCCCACCAAACTCCCCCCCCTTCAAGCTCATCTGGTGATGATTCAAAGCCCTGCCCTAATTACTTCCCTGGCTTCTGCCATGCTCCTGCTGGCCCCTGGGACCCTCTGTTGGCCCATAATATCTATAATGTCAATGGCAAGTTAAAGGTTGCTTCCACCTTGCCCAATTACTTCCCAATCATGAGTGTGAAGGGTGGGCCGGCCATGGTGGCCAATGGGTACATATTTTCCTGTAACAATGCCAACCAGGGCTTCAAGAACGGTTATTACACCTGCAAGGACTGCTCCTGCCCAGTGCAGCCCAACACTGAGTGCTGGGACTTGGTCCAAACCATTAAGGTTGGGCACACTTGTGTGATGCCAAATACCACCAAAGCCCGCCTCCTCAAGTGGTATATCACACAGGTCATGCCCACTTTAAAAGACCTTTCCCCTACCCATCTGGCTGTGTTTGATTGCAAGTACCCTCCCCTACCAAATTGAAGAGGGTTCCAACCCATATACAGATGGTGAAGTTTGTTAGTGATAGGTGTCAAGCCTCTAATCCCCTGGTCAAGAGCACCACTACAATTGAAGATCTGGTTCTCGTGGATGCCCTAAAAAACTGAGGACGATGAGATGTTTCTGCACCATGAAAATGGGCAGAAAGTGGAGGATAGGATTATAAACTACACCACAACAAAAAACCTGGAGTAGCTCAACACTACATTACCTGGCTGTGCAACGGCACTTTTGCAATCTTCCCCACACTATTCAAGAAGCTTTGAGTACTGCATAGAAAATTTGACACCCAGGTCATCCTCCTTGTGTTCTTCTTCCTGCCTGGTGCTAAGACTAAAGTTTACACCAGATCCTTCAAAATTTTACGGGATGCTTTGAGCTCTCTTCCTGTTAACAAGCTCCCCCTCCCACCCACACCACCAGAGCAGACCCTTCCTCCACTGAGAAGGATGGGTCTGCCATAGCTGAAGAGCAGCTAGCTCATGCGCGCTCACTTGGGCCAAGAGTGATCATAATGGACTTGAGCAAGCTCAGTCCAGAGCCTCCAAGGCCACCTTCAATGGAGAATTTCTTGGCTGCTTCTTCCATTTTAGACAGGCCCTCATCACAAATCTCAAGAGCAAGAAGGAGCTTTTTGACAAGTATTTAAACAATGATAAAGAAAAGTGCCACTTTGTCTTAACCCAGTTTGCTGCCTTGGCTTTTGTGTGGCCTGAGCGCACTGGGATTAGCTTTGAGGCCCTCCTGGAGGATGCTTACGTGAAAAAGCACTCCATCATTTTTAAGAGCTACCTTGATTACTTTGAGTGCCAACGGATAGGAAAGAGAGGGGCCACAGCGCCATGGAACTATCAGAGCTCCTGTCTCAAGGGGGAGATGAATATCACCTCTAGCCTGGATGTTTGGAATAAGCACTTGAAGCCAAAGTTTGGGCCAACCCCAAGTACAACAAGTCCTTCCTCAAGCTGCAGGAGGAGCAGGCCCAGAATTTCTCTAAGTTTTGTGACCTGGCTAACTGGGTGGCCCCCAAGAAGAGAAAGAGTAAGGAGCAGGACTATCAGGAGGAAGTCCAAAAGGTGGCAGAAATCAAAAATGGCTTGAAGATGTAGCAATTGCTCTTGCTGGTGGTTTCAATTAGCCCAGCAAACTTTTCTTTGCTTTGCCTGGATCTTTTTCTATTGAATTTTATATTTTTAATTTTTTGAACAGTGTTAATCAATTTAGGTATAAATGGTAACTTTCAGGTACAGTTTCAATGTGGTTTTGTAAGAAACATCCTATACTTTGTTAATTTATCTTTAAGGTATGAGATATTTTCAGTTGTGCTTATATAAAGTATAACAAATAAAAATTAGAATTTATTCATATTTTTTATAAAAATGATATTGTGTTTATCTTAATTTTTGGCTTATTGGAATTTTAAATTTTTACAGGAATGAATTTTTTTATAATAAAGAGTGTTTTTTTACATAGTAAATTGAAAAATACTTTCTTATATCTCTTTATTCTTATTGCTTATGGAATTTTTATTGTATTTTTGAGCTTTCTGGGATCATTTTAGTATAATAATGCACTTAAAAATACTTTACATTTAAAAATGCTCTGAGTGAAGTGTACCATTAATTAAAAAAGTGTTGAAATCCAGAAGACAACATTAAGCAAAACCAGATTGTCACTTTACTATAGTGTTGACATGGGCGCTGTTACTGTTGAAGGGGTTTGAACACACACTGTTAGTTGCCATGAGATTTGAGCTTGTGTTGATTCCCAAGCCAAAGGGGATCACCTGAAGACTCAGAGCTAATCAAATCTCTAACATAGATGATATATCCCAAGAACAGTATATCTGAAAAGAGGATCTCATACTTAGATGGTTTGGACCTCAACTGATGTTTAAAAATGGTATTGAGGATGGCACAGAGATTTTGAAGAAGGGTTCACTGATCCTGGCCAAATATAATGATTATATCTAGGTACACTGCAACACACTTGCCAACTAAATTCTCAAATACTTTATTAATGAGAATTGCAAAAGTGGGCATTAAATTACTCATATCAAAAAATTCATGGCTCAGCACCCAAAGGACTTATAGCATGTCCAAAAGGCAGTTTTGCCTCATCTCTGGGAGCAAGTCTGACCTGATTATATCCAGCAGTGAGGTTGATCTTCTTAAAGACCTTGGTACCGGAAAGTGTATCAAATTGGTTGTTAATTATCCAGAGGGGGTATTTATTCTTGACTGTGACCTCATTTAGGGCATTGTATTCCATGAACATACAGAGAGGCTCAGCTTTATTGACCATAAAGGATACTGCAGCCCCCATACAGGGAAAGAGATGGGCAGATAAACCCTTTGTCCAGAGCATCCATAAGGTATTATCAGAGAGTTTATTCTACTTGGGTGTTAGAAAATACAGCAGGCACATATTGAGCAGCATCTTATGTAGTTCTATGGCATTTTGAATCTCTTGTGGTGGAGGTAGTTGCTCCAGAGTCTTGTTGATATGTCCTTAAACTCATCAATTAATTCTTGCAGCAACAGTGGTGAGCTGTTATGGGAGGGATTTGGGGTAGGTTCAGATGAGTGGCTTCAACTGAGCATTGGTTAAACTCCAACTTGCCCCTTTAATCTCATAGGGCCCCTGTTTGGTAATGTAGATTAAAATGGTGTTGTGTAGTGATATGCTTATCTCAATTGGATAGATATGGGACCCAACACCATTTCTTCTAATTGCAGTAATAAAGGTGTCCCAGTTGATGTAGGTGCAACTTTGGCATAGCAAGTCTAGAACTGCAATGTTTTGTGGCCAAGGCCACTCATTATGGGGCCAGAGAGCTTAAAATGCACTCTTCCCATTTGGAAAGAGAATTGAATGGTCTCATTTGTGATGGATACCCTTTATGATTTGACTACACGTGCTTCCTTTAACCAACTGGGTACACACTCTATTTGTTGGGAGTCTTCAAACTCTTTATTGACCATGATGTTATTGGCTACAGTGTCTATCAGGATCTTTTGGGTGCTCTC
This sequence comes from Entomophthora muscae, assembly GCA_014839935.2. NCBI lineage: Eukaryota > Fungi > Entomophthoromycota > Entomophthoromycetes > Entomophthorales > Entomophthoraceae > Entomophthora > Entomophthora muscae. Next base: position 36,731 of record QTSX02004549.1, on the reverse strand, counting down.
AAAGAAGAAAAAAGGGGTAAGCCAAGCAAGTGACTTTGTTTTTTATACAATTAGCTTGTAGGACATGATCATCACTGTGTACTTGAAAGACATCTAGGGTTTTGACCTTATGTACTTTATATCTGTGGTGGTTCTTGACAAGGGGGATTGAGTTTGTTGATTAATTGGGGTTGCAGAGCCTCTCATGCCTACAGCCCCAGTCTTTTTCCAAACTTTTAATATGTTCTAATTGAAGTTTTTCCTTGCAAGGGCATTAATTGCCAGTGTCTTGCTGATGAGGCTGGGGCAATCTAATTGGTTGTAACTGCTACCAGGTGCAAGACAAGGCTGTGTGAGAGTGTCAGTGGTTTTAAAAAGCCCATATTGGCTTGATTATCCGCCTTAATAATAACTTTATAACATATTTTGATGGATGTGCAGCACCCTACAGGTATTCATATGTATATATGGGTTTGAATCATCAATAAAAAGGATGAGAAGCATTGTATTTTTGCCAGTGGTAGCTTCTGGGGTGTCAGCAAGTGATTGCTTCAAAGAAACAAGATATTCTGAGACACTTTCTGCCTGCTTGATGCCTAGCAGAGTAGTTCCTAAAACAATAGACAAAATGATTTCACAGTAGAAAGACTAGGCAGCTATCCTAGATGTGGCAATGTGGCTTTGATCTCCTGACTGGACTAAGTGATGAACATGTCATAGTAGGCCCAGTGAGGTGTCATGACACTGTGGCCAAATACATGGGCTCTGGTACTTGATAGATAAAGAAGCAAGTTTTATTGGAAATTAGCCTAATTATTATGTTGGCACTCTCCACACTGCCTGTGAATGGTTCCACCTTTAAGCTCAGTATTTGCTGTGAAAGAGTTGACTGGTGAGAATTGGTAGTGGTGTTGTGTTGCTGTAGTTGGAGTGGATTATAAATTCTAGTTATCACAGGTTGGCCTTGATAGATAACACAACCCTCCAGGATCTCCCCTTTGGGAATATGCAGGAAAGTTACTTGTTGAGGTGTAGCCATAAAACCAGCAACTCATGCTTTCTTGGGGGAACTTTCTTAAAGTTAGTTTTAAATCAAACCTACTGCTGCTACTACTGTTGCAGCTGAATTAGTTATAGCTTATTATTTGGATTGGAAAAGAAAACAGTACAAAAGAAAAGGACAAATCATATAATAAAATGCTAGCTTTATTAGGACACAACAGTTGATATAATGAAAAAGGGGGGGCCACTGATCCACAAAGGGGGTGGTATTGTGATAGGATCTGGGTATGGTATGAGTGGTGACTCTGTGAGCGCCCCCTATTAAAAAATGGGTTAGCAGGAAATGTGTTAATCTTGGATGCAGCTGCCTAACTACTTTTATTTATTGATAAACAATTTTCATTTGCTATTTGAACATTGATACTTTTTAGGCCTAAAGATAAGCATAAAAATCTTTCCTTTTAGTGTTTTGGCATTTGAGCTTTAAGCACTCTATTTACTGTTAATTACCTCCCCTTTTTATTACAGATTTTGGAATCCTTGAGCAATTTTAAATATAGTCTTACTTTTTTTATTTTTTCAAAGTTTTTTGGGCTTCAATTTATGCTTAAAGTTAACAGGTGCTGCTGAGCCAAGAATCAAGATAAGGTTTCTAGATGGGATGTTTCTAGATAGGGTATCCCACCGACTTGCCCATGCCAGAATTTTAATTGGAGGTATCACATATTCTGAAAAACTTTAGCATTGCTTTGAGCCCCATTAATTATTTATTGTAACTCTTTGTAATTTACTTAAATTTAAATCAAAAACGAAAACATGAAAATAAGAAATCAGTTTTTAAAAAGTACATGGATATATTTATAATTTGGTCTACACAATTAGTTGGAGTAGTGTTTTGCTCAGGTGTATCAACAAAAAGAATAGCTGAATTCGCCTTACCAGGCTTGATTAGATTTAATAACCGAGTAAAAATAAAGATGGGATTAACTTCCAGGGGAGCTAAATCCCACACGTTTCCCTCACAGGGTATTGCCTACCCGTTTATGTTGATTTCTAGATACTTGATGATAAGAAATCCTAGAGTAAATCCGAAGCGTAAACGATTGCTTTCCCTTTGATTGAAACCAGCACAACAGTAGTAATTAATCTTGCAATGGAGAATCTTTCTTTATTTTTAAAAAGAACCAATCATGTTCAAGATATTCAGAACATGTTTTGCGCGGGGATCAGCGATGGATGGTGGCAAAAGGATCTTGGAGGAAACAAGGATATTTTTCAACACAAAGCTGAACAAACTATTTAATTCCTAGGTGTATATCCACGACAACAATTTAATTCCTGCGTACACCCTTAAGAGGCAAGAAGTTAAAAGGTCGAGAAATAATGATGTGGTATAAAAGGGGGAGCTTGCTAGAAGAATCCTCATTTGTAGATTTAGATTGCAATTCAAATGGGGGTATATGTATCTAAACTCAGTTTTCATGCTCTTGCTCTCTCCCAAGTTGCCATGAGCAATGCTTCTCTTGATTCCAATCACGACATCAAAGATCCTTATATCAATATCTCTATCGCAATATCAGATTCAGTAACTAATATCAATTGCAAGCAGCCCTATTGTGTTCACTGAACCTCTTTGGATTCCAGTACATATGAGCTAGATTTTAAAAAAGGCTTGAATTCTATTTACTACCTACTAGAATAAATAAACAACTAGAGTTTTATTTAAAATTTTATTGAATTTAAAACGAATGTTTTACAATACATGTAGATTTAAGTTTAACAAAGATACAGAAGCTGTAATAGCTTTAGCTTAGTACGAGGTTTATCCAAATTCTTGGGGCAAAGTTACTAAAATCAGTGCATCCAAATTTGGATCAAAGATAATCCTATTAGAGCTTTATAATTTTTCACTCAAATTTGTGCGAAACTATCTTCTTATTTAAAATATTAGATGATTTTTTTACAAAAATTCAATTCTAGTTTAGAAATTCTGTTATTCACTCTAAACTAGTATCATGTATATACTTCTGGAAAGTCTGTATAGCATTAAAAGAGGAAAATGTTTAAAAAAACTAATTTCATTCACACAAAAAGAGATATTTACTTGTGTCAAGGATCTGGATGTACAAGTAAGCTGGCTACCGCCAACTCACTTAACATCCAGTCATCACCCAATTTGGTGACCTCCCAATATACAGTTTGACAGCCTAGAAATGGCAACCAAGCAATATCACATGACTGTCCAAGTATCCAGTGACTCAAACCTATCCTGCACACGACCAACCCCTAGGTTTGATCCAACTAAATCTCTGCCACAATCAAAGCTATATAAGTCTAAAGTATTATCCAATAAAATATACTTCTCTTCTTTTATCAATTCCATATTTGAAGCTTCCCCAAAAGGCGCTGCTCATCACTTGTCTGAAAGTTTGCCAGATGATATCCATGTAGATTATGTGACATATTTGGAAGTGTGCCATGGGATTAAAGTTTTAACTAGTAGAATGTCTGTACCACATGCCTGTAAAACATTACATCATATTTCTTTAGTTGGCTTTTGGAGAAATATTTCATTAGAGTGAGGGAAATTTTTTCAGCATTGGCATCAAAAAGAATAAAATATTATCTTTAATTTTCATATCAATTTTATATTTTTTCTTTAGATAAAAATATATTTATTATCTATTATTTTAGCTTTCAGTTCTAGAAAATCTCATATATCACCAATGTTGTACAGTAGTTTTTAAAGCTATGGTGCTAAGCAAAAAATAACTCATCTGTAAACAAAATAGACTCAGATGCAAATAAAATAAAGAACAACAAGTTTATATCAATTTACAATAGATTTGGATTCTCCGCTATTTTTTAAGCTGAGTTGAATTTGTTCTCAGATGCGACAATTTTGCTTTAGATTTAGTTTATCTCAACAGGTTATAAAACTACTGTATATATTTTAATAATATTATATAGTGAAAGTATATTTATGAAGGATTTCAGCCAAGATTTTGATAAATAATTTGAATTAAAGCCTTTCAAACTTGTGAAGATTAACAAAATCAATTTATCTTAAAATAAAATCAACTAAGCTGTAAAGCTAAAATACATTGTTAATAATTTAATTCAATATATTTTTTGAGCATATGAATTTTTTAATTAGACTAGCTTTATTTTATTTCCGTATGGTGTTTAAAACTACTATGTTAAAAATTAATTCAAGAATCATGTCATTTTTAAATACTATAAGGAATTTGTCAATCTAATGATCATATTACTAATATTCTTGGACTGTTGTAAAAGGATGAGTAAGGGATACAGATGAATAATTTAGCTTTTGACAGTCCGGTCATCCCTGCATACTTGTTTGAAAATCTCCTGGGGTCTAGCTTCACAAAAATTTATGGCTTACTCAGCCTCATTTTAATATTGGCGAATATTTTCTATTGAATCAAATGCAAGCGCTGAAGATTCTAGCAATCAATCGAAGGGAGGCCGTCTTAAAATAGTCATAAACTCAGATCATCGTTTTAAATTAAGTGTATAGTAACGCTTTAATAAAAATTGATTGGCTTAAATTGTTTACAAGCAGAGTCATCTGACGCCAGATAGAAGATTGATAATGACACATCACATGTAGAGGATTATCTGCCATGTGAACAGCTCATAAAGTTGTCACTAGCAAACATGTTTAATGCCAAAATAATAAAACTTATTCATTTGTCACATTCCCTTGGTCACTTTGATCCGAATCGCATTTAAAATGAGTCAGATTTATTGTGAATCGTCATTTTAGCTTCATTCTAGTGTTTCTCACTCTTCGGACTTTAAACAACTAGAGGATCACATTTAAAATGAGATTTATTTATGCTTTTTAATCTAAAAATTTATCTTAAAATCGTCATTGGAATCCGCAGAAGCTGGCTTATAAGTGCAGTCGATAGACCGAAGCCATCACTTCGAACAAAGACCCCCTTCTGTCTGGTTTCACAGCCGCACGACATAGGGCAAGACAAAGCTGTCATCACTCTTGTTACTTCCACAAACTTAACAAAGACATTGGTCCCCATTTAAGCAGTCCTTTAATGAAAGACCTTGTTAAATCTTCATCTTTTGAATCACGTCATACAATAACCTTTCTTTAGTATCCCATCCTTAACCAGTATCATAGCTTTATGATAGTATGAGACACATTCTCTCACGGATCCTCATCATTACATTAGTTTCCACCAAACTTTACACTTCATTAATCGTCACTTGATTGAGAACTTAAATCCCTCTTTCCTCTCCAACGCCAGTATCACTAATCCAAGATAGCATATTTCCCTTACCCCCATCAGTGCCCTCAAAAATATCTTTTCCTCTTCATCGCAACTTTGAATATTTTTACCACTAACAATTAGCTAAAATAAACCTGATTGACTTGTGGCAACAAGGAGATCTAGCAAGTATTAGAACGTCTTACCATGCTTGATATACATTTCGAGGTAACAGATAAGATTTTTTCTTGCTGACATCTCTTAGAAGCCTGGCGCCTAGAATCAAGGATACCTGACCGTTAAACCCTCATAATGATTCCCCTTTTCCCGGACTCATATTATTCTTTCACTATTTTATCAGGTAGTTTTTCTAGAAGCTCTTTTCTACCTTCAAAATAAATTTATCTAGCTTCAAACATTTTTTAGTTTTGTCTTCATAAAATGACTCGTTCAAAATTGCAGTATCGAAATATAGATCATCTAGCCCCTTGATATATCTCAATAAACAATGATTATTTTTTTGATAGATATTAGGTTTATTTAAAATCATATTTATTTCTTGAATTAATCATAATGCATTATTTTCTATAATGTTTAAGAGTATAAAAGTAAATATACTCTCAAAATCTTGGCAAAAGCGCTAAGTATTTGTCTGTATAATTTATAATGTTTATGTGAAAAAAGTAAATGTAACTATAGATATTTTTAAGTTTACAAGTTTTAAAACATTATCTATGTTGAAACAGTACAACACGCCATTTCAAAAACAGCATCTCAAAAAATAAAATGAACAATAAAATAGTTAAAATTTACATATGCTTTTATGATACAGCATCTCAAATTTGCACTATCTCAATTCCGTCACTTTGAGTCAGATTAATTAAATCTTATTTTGCTAACTTTATTTACATATGAAAACACTTAGTGTGGGGCGTGTTTATGCCATCTCAACTTTACGTCATTTTGAATTACGCCATCTATCTTAAACTAAAATAAGCTGATATCCGAACTAAAATAAAACCTGTGGTATAGTGCCAGAAGATGTTCCTATAGTATTAATCTAAGACACTTATAAAAGGAACAACCTAAAAAGACGCCACAATGATAGTCCTTCTAGTGATTGTCATTGCTGGGTAAAAAACCAGTTTTGTTATATGTAATTTATAACTTTATTATACATGGTACGTTGATAAGGGTTTTATCAATAAAATATTTTAATAGTGATTTTAATATGGAAGAGGGTGATTATGCCATTTCAATTTATGTCACTTCAAATTCCACCAAGTTTCACATCATCCAATTAATTTGATGCGCACAATGAATAGGGGAAAATAAGGGGAAATTACATATGATGCCAGGCTACGCTATATCAATTCCCCTGCCGCATTCTTGCTTTCCACTTTTCAAAAGTATAGTTTCACGTCAAAACCAACATTAATAAAAAATGTAAGAAAACATATGAAAATTTGCAAATATATATTTTTCATCTCCTCTAAACAACTGGGTACTTTTTAATCCCAGTTGTATAAGCTAGTTTTTGAGAAATTCAAGTTTTACTCTTTGGCCTGGTTGAGGTAGCTCCACCGTAAATTTGTTAATTTAATATAAAAAATGGTCAAAAACACTGTTTTTGAGCTACAGCACCTCAATTATGTCACTTCAAAAACGCCATCTCAAGAGCAAGTTTCAGTCAAAACTCAAAGTTTTGCCTACTTACGTTACTAATAAAAAAATTCTTTTTTTCAAAATAAAAAACATTGAAATTGTGAAAGTATATATTATTTGATCTCCTCTACAATTCATTGTAAAAAAATTGATACTTTTATATTAAAAACATTCTTGTTTTTCTCTTTAAAAACAACCCCCAAAATGCTCATATTTTGATACTAATTCACTTTTAGATGCCTCCCAAGTCCATCAACAAAGCTGCGTCCAAGGCCTCAAAGTCCAAGACCACACCTTCAAAGGCCAAAAAGGCCAAAAATACCCCTAAAAAGCAGCCTGCTAAGAGCAAAGCTCCCCTAAGACCCCTACACCCTCACCAGAGCCTGAGGAAACAAGCCCAACCCCTCCCCATTCTCCTTTTGTTTACTCCCCGTCAGACTCTCAAGAGAAGTTGTTCAACTTCAATTGCCATTCTGACCTCACTTCAGAGCCTGAGGATGAGGAAAAGCAGGATCCTGAGCCTGGTGCTCCTTCAGATGAGCCAATTTTGCTCTGGGATCTTAACTCAATCCACAATATATGCAACAGAAATGGCACATTTGCTGTGCCCGCCACATACCCTGTCAGCTATCCAATTATGACAAAGAAAGGGGGTGCTGGCTTTGTCCACAAGGGCTACAGCTTCAGCTGCAACAACGAGAAGAATCCCATCCGTCAGCATCACTTCAAATGTGATAACATTGGCTGTCCAGCTAGTCTTACCACCTATGGGTTCACTTGTTTTAAAGACCTGACTACTGGGCATAACTGTGCTGAGCCCTTTGATCCACTGTATCAACTGATCTGCTGGTTTCTTTGCCAGGTCATACCAACCACCAAAGACCAAACTGCAACTGAGGTTGTAAACAATGCACTCATTAATCTAAATGATACCCAACTGGAAAATGTTGGTGGCGCCCAAAAGTTCAGAGATATCTCACTGACCAGAGATATGCTCTGAGCACTGAAGGCGTCAGTGCTACATCAATTGACCAGTTGATTTTAACTGAAGAGCAAAAGCTTTCACAGCATGAAGAGAGATTCCTCCTTCACAATGATGGGCAACATGCCCCAGAGCGGATCATCTGCTTTGCTACCTCCCAGGATCTTTGTAACCTTTTAAAATGCAAGACCTGGCTTGTAGATGGAACATTCTCAACCTGCCCAAAGCTCTTTAGCCAGCTTTGGAATATCCATGGGCAGGTTGGCAATCTTGTTCTTCCCCTGGTCTTCTTTTTCCTCCCAAATAAGAAGCAGGAAACTTATGTCCGGGCTCTAACAATATTAAAGGCCAAGTTGGATGAGATCCTCCCAACTATTGAAGAGGAGCCAAAGGAGACTAGAGGGCGCAAGAAAAAGGCCCAGTCAGAGGAAGCCACCCCAATCAAGAAAAATCCTGAAAGCCTTCCATACCATGAATATCTGGTAGTAGATTTTGAGCAGGCTCAGGCCAATGCTTTTATTAGAGTCTTCAAGAGCTCCCCTCAGGGATGCTACTTTCACTTTTGGCAGGCACTCTGCCGCCGCCTTCAAAAGTGCTCTGCACTTCATGAGCTGGTCTACACTGAAGGCACAAAGGAAGCAAAGGACGTTTTCAACTGCTTTGCTGCCCTTGCCCTTGTGCAGAAGGAGGAGACAAATGCCTTCTATAACGCCCTCCTCTGCCATCCCTACATTATTGCCAACCAGGCAGTCTTTGCTCCATTCGTAGAGTATTTTGAAACTCAATGGGTTGGAGTGTTTCAAGGAGCACGCTGCATCAGAAAGGGTGGTGACTCAATCCAGTGGAACTGCTTTAAGCATGTGAAGGATGGCCTAATCAAGACCACCTCTTCTCTTGAAGGGTGTCATGGTCAATTTACCACAAGGGTCCGGGTTCAGAAGCCCAAGTTCAACAAAATCATGGTGCATCTCAAGACTCAACAAGCCATCTCCGCCCGCCTCTTTAAAACAGGCATGAAGAACAAGGATTATCCCCCCAAGCAAACCAAAGTGGTGAAAAAGTATACAGAGATTAGCAAGGTGGTCCTTGCCTACTATCCCAAGGATAGCAAGCTTGAGCATCTCCAAGCTATCTCAGTTGCTCTTTCAACCAATGTATGATCCTTCCTCAATAAACACCACTCTATCTTCTCTATTATTTCCTTTACTTTTATCATTATTCAACTTTTTTTGGCATTTGGTACAATCATATGCTTATCTTAAAGTATAGTTTATAGTTAAAATAGATGAAAATAGTTGTTTTTGGGATTATTTTAACTTTTGGGCTTTACACAACTATGTTGCTACTAATCAACCCCATTTTTTATTGCAGATTTGGAATTCTGAGGCTTTTTTAAGCCTAGAAATGTTTTTTGAATTTTTTTGGGAATTTTTTGGATAGTTTTTGGAGTTCAAAAATCTAAAATTTTAAAACTGTTTTTTCTTAGTCAAAATGCCATAAATCAAAATGGCGTTTTTACTAGTGAATTGAGATAGCAAAAATCCAAGATGGCGTTTTTCAAGATGCTGTTTTTGAAATGGCGTATCCTACTGTTGACACAGCAGGGATAACCCCCAGCAAGGTTCCACACAGGAGGCCACATACCAACCAAGTTGATTTCCCTTCTACTCAAAACCAAATGTGGAAGTCAACTTGGGTTACTAAACTAGGAAACAGGAACCAATTACAATATTGACCTGGTGGCAACTTAATTTGGCGCTTAAATCATTAGCAGGATCAATTCATCCCCTTGTCAAATGCAATTGATTGATCTACACAATATCATTTATTTTAAAAAGATTTGCTGCAACTATATAATCCCCTGTACTCCAATAAAGGCATGATATAGTTTCTAAATATTTTCCCCATGTAAATCTGCTAATACAGCACAGTTACTTTATCTATATAGCAGGTTAGCTCTTTTGATGACTGCTAAGATATACTAACATAATTACCACTGACAATAAAGTATTTGATTTAATCTATTAACTACATAATCTTTCTATAATATATAAATTCACTTAATCACCTCTAAGACAGATTGGATTCTCTTCTCTTCCGCCTCTGAATATTGCTTTATATTTTAATCCAGGAAATAACCTTTATATATGGTTATTTTGGGATCTGGTTTATTCCCTCTAATATGTTATCAACCCTGTATCACATCAATAAATTCTGATTGAAGAGTTACTTGGATTTATAACCATTATGACAAAGGCTTTTATAAAAATATATTCCTCTTATTTCAAGCTGCTAAGACTAATACTAATCCTAATACATTATATTCTGATTGACTAAGAATTTTTTCATGTAGTTGCTCAATATTAATGCATTAATAGTTTATAAAGAGTGAAGTATAGTGTCAAACCTGGTAGGTCAACCCCTGGCAAGGTTTCCCACAAGAGGCCTCTTGCCACCTGACTCACCTATCTTTGTACATGTAGCCAAAAGTGGGAGTCAACTCAAGTTATCAAATAAGGGGACACAAACAGTCAATAACCACATCCATAACAAACTTAATTCAAGCAATTGGCTCACTACAAGGATCAAACTACCCCCTACATATCTAAGACAATAAATCAGCAGGTGGATTGTTTCTTGTAAAGGAATTCCCCCTACTCTATACTCTCTCACTTCTCAATAAAGATACTATACAGTCTCTGATATCCCCCTTGCAACTATGATAAGATAGCACAATTACAGCCACAGTATTGTTGAAACAACAGGGTTGCCCCTAGTAGGCAACTGTGAAAAAATCAACTCCTTTTGATCAACTCCCTGCTACTCAACACTTTGTTGAGTACCAGGGAGTTGAGTGCTGCATATGTGAATCTATTAGTAATTTTTGGTTTAACTGATTTTAAGCTAATTTTTATTAGTAATTTATGAGTTTGAAACCAAAATCTGAGATTAAATTCCTTTGAATTCAACTCTGTTTAATAAATTTGTTAGCTAAAAGACAGATTTAAGGTATAATTTTTAAGTAAATTTACTAATAGAAATGAAAAACTTGTGTTTGACACTCTAAAGGAAAAAGTGGCCAGTTTGACACTTTTTATGTCAAATCCTAATTTTATTAATAAAACACATATGTGCTTATATAAATTTCAAAATTTACTATTTTATTTTTATTATTAGTGTCCATAGTTGTAAATTAGGCTCAAAAGCACCACTATACTGAATTTAGTGGTATAGACATTAATTGAATACCTCACTTGTTTTACATTATGTCATTTCCGGGTTTGTGGATTAAGTGGTGCCACATAAATTAAGCCTTATTAATAAGAGATTTCATATGTAATTTAGAAAAAACGGAAACTTGACTCCCCTCTTTTTGACTCTATCCACTCACCACACAATGGTTTTGGATTTAACTAATCAAAGGCTCAGAATTAAGGCTAAATTAATAAGTGACTCATTATGAGCGCCACTCAACACCCATCCACTTGATATTTTAACTTTGGGTTAGTACAGAGAGCTTCTTAACATTGTAACCAACACTATGGTAAATAGTCTACTCCCAGCTCCTCACAGCATACTATAATCACTAATAAACATATTCTACTCATTTACTTTTTTTAACTTATGTTGTGTTGTTTATTTTTGAGCATATGGAACTGCCTTGCTTTTGGGTTAACCTTTGAACCTGTTTTAAATTTAGGTAAGTTTTATATGTAAAAAACATAGTAAATATGATTTTTTGCTCAACTCTGGGAAACTCAACAGTGAGAATTCAGCCTTTTCCAACTGATTGACAGTGCCAAAATTGACACTTTATTATGTGTTGTTTTTAACTCCCAATAAAATAATTTTGATAATTTTTTTGCAATTATAATCTACTACTTTTCCTGCTACTCTTGTAAGATTAGGTTGATTGACCACAAATGATCAGGCTAATCATTGCACACAGATCTTTATCAGTTACACGCTGTATTATCATCTAGTTATCACTTCATTAAGCATGATAATTATATGCTGTATAATTAATAGTCTACTATAATTGATATGGCAGTTATATGCTGTGTAATTGTAGTTTATTATGATAGATGCAACTATTATATGCTGTATTATCACAGATCATCATTCCAATGTGTATTGATTATACGCTGTATAATCACTAGTTTATTATAATTCATATAGCTTTTATATGCTGTATAAACGTTAGCCAATATAGTGAATATCACTGATTACACAGTGTGTAATCACTAAATCATCTATTATATATCACCTATTCTACCCTACTGGATGTTGTATCAACTCAGATCAACACAGCCTGATGAACTTATATGTTTATATCAAACAAGTGATATACAAATGGCTAAGAAATACCGAGTTTGGATCAGTATTACACAGTGTATAATCAGGTTCCTTATTGGTTTGGGTCAGCATTACTCTGTGGATAATCCATGAGTCAATATTGGATAAATTCTGCTATTATACAGTGTATAATCCTAAATTTAACCCGTTACATTAATAAGCAGAAGACTTGCCAGCCAGAAAAGGATCACTGATTAAGCCCTACAAATGGAATACCAAAATTCCACCTTCAAATGCTGGAGGACAGATTAGGGACCATTTCTAAGCATTAAATAAATAAGGTGTAGTTTCCCAGCACCATAATAAGTGTGTAAGATACAGCCAATCAATAATTGACAGTAGGCTAGCTCAAGAAGAGTGTGGGCTGTAGCTGAAGTGCCATGTACGCCTTGCTAAGGCCAGTAGCAGCACACATGCCAAGGACAGCCAATCAAAATAGACACAGCTAGTAAAGATGGAACTATTATGAAGGTAGCTACTGAGAACTGTCAGAAAGGACAAGAACAAGGATTGTTGTAGTATATATCAATACAGACGCCTGAAAAGATAACAAGAAGTTCTTAGTTACACCTGGATAGATTGCAGCTGCTGACTAGATTGTACTCCAGTTTCAATATACATAATTATCTTCAAAGTTCTATTCTATCATAGTCTGTAGTGCTCTTGCATATAATTAGGTAGAGTGCATTGGCAAGGCTAACATTTATCTGTAGCTTTGAACATACCAGCAATAACCCAAGTTGCTTAACAACTCCCATATAGTTTTTATATACTTTTTTAATTTTTAATTATACTTTTACATTGATTCAGCACTAAAATGCTATGCTGAACCTAACATCTTTGATGGTTCATCATAAAATCACTTATTTTCTTATGGTTTAACCTTTATATCCATACTTTTGATTTCTATTTTGCTTTCATTTACTTTGTTATGGTTTTTTCTTGATAAGTAAAACTTTATTTGCATACTTTTTACTTAAATTTTGCTTTACTTTAACTCTTTGTGTTTGAAATATCTTATCAATTATTTTATTTATAAAACCAAACTTTTCTTTAGCCAAGATCATCCAAATCCAACAAGCCTACCAAGCGCCAAGCCCCCAAGGGCTCAAAAGAAACTGCCTCCATCCCCAAGTGTTTCAAGAAGCCTGCAAAGGCAACGTCTCCAACTCCATCTCCTCCTACTCCATATCTTCCTCCTCTACCCTCATCTTCAACTTCCCCCAAGTCCTCAAATAAAAGCAATGACTTTCTCACTGATCACTCATTAACAAGTCATGCCAACTCCAATATCATCTAGGAGCACCATACCAAGAAGGCAAAGGCTGCCAAGGAGCCCAACTATTCTTCTGGTAAGAAAAAGGAGGCATCCAAGAAGGCCTCAAAAAACCCTTCCCTTCCCCCTCCTGATGGCTATTCTCCCTCCCTCATCTGACCCCCAAGATGAGACTGAGGAATATTCCAAGAAGTTTAAAGCTTCTGGTCACGTGGCTTGGGATCCACTGGCCATCCACAACATATGTAATCTGGAGGAAGAGTTCAAAGTTCCTAAGTGCTTCCCTGGTAATTCTGAATTATGTCTGTAAAGGGCGGCCCTGGTTATGTTGCCAACAATTATATCTTCAATTGCAATGTCCAAAAGTAGCAAGCTAAAACAAGCACTTTGTCTGTGAGGATAAGACATGTGGGCCCTGCCATAACACTGAGGGCTGGGAGTGGATAACTGCTAGGAAGGGTGAGCACACATGTTAGCCCCCCAATCACCTGATCACAAGGATACTGAAGTGGTACCTTGTTTATAGAAAACCCCAGCTCCTCTCAGCTCTGGGATTCTGATCTGGCCATAAAGGCCCTGCAGCATTTAAAGCCCAACAATCTCAATTTTGTGCTAAATCAAGATCAGCTGGTTAAGTTCATTAGCAACAAGAGGATCACTACCAATCCCCCCTCCCCCCAAGGCCTCAGACATCTTATCAGAGCTTACGCTCACCCACGAGCTCAAGCAGCTCCCAAGTGAGGATGCTTCTTTCTCCACAACAATGGACCTGGCTCCAAAGACCTATTATCTGCTACAAAACTCAGTAGAACCTACTGGAGCTGAAAAGGGCTTCAACTTGGCTAGTTGATGGTACTTTTTCCACTTGTCCCCAGATGTTTAAACAACTCTGGATGGTCCATGCCCAGATTGACATCCAGGTGATTCCACTTGCATTCTTTCTTCTTCCTGGGGCCACCAAGGCCATCTATACCCACGTGTTCTCCATCCTCTGTCAAGCAATTGCCCTCCTTCCTCCTGCCAATGATGATGAATTCAAGAAGACTCCCCCCACACCCGCGCCAACCCACCTGCCTCTGAAAAGGACCAGGTCACCCTGGACTCGGAGGAAAAGGTGAGGCTAAGAGCTCTTGGGCCTTGCGTATGCATTATGGACTTTAAGCCTGCTCAGTTCAATGCATTTGAGCAGCTGTTTAGCAGGGAGGTGCAGAGGCGTCACTTCTACTTCTGCCAAGCAGTTGCTCACAATATGCAGGACCATGCTGAGCTTAGCAGGTTAAGCCAGAGGGACACTTTGGACACCTGCAAATTTGTGCTTGCACAATTTAGGACAGCCACCAGAATCAAATCATTCTGCAAGTTGAATTACTATACTTAAACAATCAGAATTAAAAATACTTTAATTTCAACAGCATTAGAAAGTCAGAATTAAGTTTTTACTCATGCAGACTACTAAATGTTGACACTTTCTAATATGCAGAAACCTAATTCCTGGATATTTTACTTAATAAAAATTAAGCTTCAACAGCTTTTTAGGGTAATATGATCATTTAGAATCCAAAAAATATATAAAATAATGCAAAGCTATGTAATAATATAAGGAAAACCCACTTTGAATAAAATCCACTATTAAATTAGCTATCTTTAATATAAAATATTTTTCCACTTATAGAGATAAAAAAATCTAATATACAAAAAGATACTTCATAAAATGTTCTAAATATCATAGGAAAATATAATAATCAGAAACATTAATTTAAAGTTTTTTCTATATTGAAAACTACAAAAGACATATAGTTTACTAGTAAAGTACCAATATAGGCCATGTAATATAGTCCAAAGAATCAAACTAACAATAGAAAATCAAAGATTTTATAAAAAAGTATTATAAATTATTAATGAGTTATTTAGAATAACTATTTATTTAAATATATTATACTTAATGTATAAGAAATATATAAAAAATTAGGCAATACTCAATAAATTTAGTTGAAAGCTAGACTGTGATCACCTGGTTGTCATTTAGAACTGTGGCAATCTTCTTGATGTATTCCCCAATCTCTGAAAGCTTATTTTGGACTTGACAATGTCCTTGATCTTCTCTTGATATTGTTTATCTTTGGCAGTTCTCTTCTTCTTAGATGGGCGGTTTTCAATATCTCTGATGGATGCAACAGTCTTCTTCTGTTAGACTTTGAGACGCTCATAGAAGGTGTTGTATCTGGGCTTGATTCTAAAGGAGGACTTGATATGCTTATGCCATCTGCCGTATTTGTAGCAAGAAGGGGTGCTATTTTCTACAAATAGTTATTCAGGATCCTAACTCTTAATACTATACCTGTAGATGGTATAGTGACAGCCTTTGGTAGGAGAGAAGAATAAAAGTATATATTGACAAAACTGGCTATTTATTTTAGTAGTGTTGCAGTTATATAGTATAAGGCGGGGGAATTCACACCAAGGAAAGAGAGGCACAGACAGGAAAACTTTCCTAAAGGAGGAGAGTGGAATGGTGCAGTAGAAAGAGCCGCACAAGAGAACAACTGGTTTCATGCAGCTTGCCTAATCAAGGCAAGTGGCAATAACTACGACATTCTATTTTTAACCTTGGAAGTAGAGCCCACACCTGATGCACATTTTCAAGTGCTTTGAATACTTGTTTTAAGGCGTTTTTAACATGATTAACTCTAATTAAACTGTGCTGCAATAAAGCAATTGTGCGCTTATGCAATTGTTATATTGCTTAAGCCCTTAGTGGAAGATACTTTGTCTAATATATTAAGGATCTGCAACATTTCCCACTACTGTATTAGACAACAGGTTTAAAAGGCTAGGCGTCTCAAGATGAAGAAAATGGTGAACAGTCACTCCAGAAGAGTCCCAAGAAGATTATTTAAAAAGGTGCAAGTGGTAATCCCAAAGAGGCGCAAGTATACAAGGCCAGTGGAAGTGGAGAAGGAAGTTGGGAAGTGAGTAGTTCCATATGATGTGGATGGCAGCCATCTTGATTTGGGGATTCAGCTAGATCAGCTACTGGTTCCTCAACTGGCCTTAGTGGGGACAGACCCATTATTTGCTGCATTGTTCCTAGCTTTGAGTGAGCCCACGGAGGTGACAGGAACTAGGTTGCAAAAGGGTAACAGATCCATTGGCGGTTCTCCATGTGGGCGGCAGAAGAATACTTGAAGGATCAGCTGAATTAATTCCAATTTGAGGGTCAAGGGCTCTCAGTCTTGCAACAGGAGACAGTATTCAACCTAGTTAAGTCAGTCCTTTGCGCTTGGGCAACACCTGGGGTTACTGAGGCTCAACCAATCAGTTGGAAAACCTCTGACAACTTTGAGCAATGTCTTTGGCAAGCCTTCCAGGAAGTGTTGAAGTCATACACAGTAGAGGGGACTGCCAATCTGGTACCAATGGTGATGGCTGACAACCTTGTTTTTTGAGGAACCAAGCACTGTGATACCAAGTGGGAGGAGAACATGAGGGTCTTCCTTGAGTGGGCCTTATACTTTTTCTACAGGGTGGGTGGTCAGGTCCCAGTAGAGTATGCCCTTTACGAGAGTCTTCTGTGGGACTTTATCTTCTTGGGATGTCTTTCCTGTAGATGTTGGAGTCAATTTTGTCTCTTTTTTGGTGAGGGTTTGTTGCCCAATCCTTGGTCATTGGCTTTTCAGATCAGTAGGTAGCCAGTTGTGTTTCTTGGCTGCTGTTCAGGTGGTAGAACAGTTGGTGCGTCACTGAAAGAGTCCTGTCAGTATCCAATAAACACCTTAATTGTTCATACTTATTCCTCATACTTTGGTGCATCACTATCTCAAACAGGACTTCAACCCTTGGAATTTTTTAATTAGGCTTTTATTTTTTTGGGTTGTTGTCCTCATTGGGGCTTACTCTTGATCACTAGGAGCAGCACACATATACTGAGTGTGTACTCTAGTAATCAATTGCCCAGAATGGGGATCCTTAAGGGTGTAGGAATCAGAGACAGTCTTCTGGATAACTTGAACTTGGCCTTGCCAAAGTGAGGCAAGTTTGGATTCGCGGCTGTACCCTCTATTGCTGAAGAAGTAGACTGAGTCTCCTACCAGGTAAGTGGGTAGAGTGGGGCGTTTTGGATGCAGCTTGTTCTAGGTCTTGCTATTATGATTTAAGTCTACTGTGTAGGACTCCAATTGCAAGAAAATAAGGGTTTTTACCATCTTGTTGAGGTATGCCTCTGGGGACACAGCCAGACTGGGCTTTACCAAGGAATATAGTAAAGGGGGAAGTCCTGGTTGCCGGCCATATAGCAGATGGAAGGGCAGCTTGCCAGTGGCACAATGGTATCCAATGTTTATATGCAAAGAGGCTGCAGGCAGGAAAGTATCCCATTCAGTCTCATGTTGGTGACTGAGCTTTCAGAGTATATGGACCAGGCTCCCATTAATGTGATATACCATTCTGTTAGTCTGTGGGTGATAAGGAGTGGATAGCGTACCATGGATTCCCATCAGCTGGTTGAGGCAGGGGATGATATGACTGGTGAAATTGGTACCATTACCTGTCATCAGGATCTGGGGGCAGCCATGTTTGTATATGATGTTCTCCAGGATGAAAGTGGATGTCACCAGTGCAGATTGGTTGGTAATTGCTTTGGCCTCTACCCATTTAGTCAGATGGTCAACAGCCACAATGATGAATTTGTTACAGCTGTTGGTAACTGGCAAGGGGCCCACTACGTCAATGGCCACTGTATGAAAGGCAAAACCAGGGCGTACAAGTCTGTGTTGGAACTTGGCCACCTTAGGTCTCTCAATGTTACAGTCATGACAGGTGGCTAGTGTATCTATTACATCAGTGTGCATTCCTTCCCAGAAGCAGTGTTGCTGTAGCAGGGCTAACATCTTCTGTATACCACCATGGCCAGTAGTCTTGTGAGCAGCCACCACCGAGTCCATGTGTAGGAATTGGCGTATTTAAGGTGACCAGGAGTCTCCACAAAGCTTCAGGTGTTGCCCCTAGAGACCTTGGTGTCAACAGCTAACTTCTTGAGAGCCTTCTGTATCTCTACTGGCTCCTCTCCCATAAAGATGGGATCCTCCATAAGCTTGTCATAGAGAATGTCAGCCAGGAGGGATACTAAGGCCACAGTAGGAAGGCAGGAGAGACAGTCAGTATTCTGGTGGACAGCTCCAGTTTGATTAATGATTTTATAGTCATAGGCCTGGAGATTAATGGCCCAATGTGCTATACGCCCTTCAGGATCCTTGAGGGTCTTCAGCCATTGTAAGGAGACATGGTCTGTTACCACAGTGAAGTGCGCCCCATGGAGATACACCCTGAACTGCTGTTAGGAGTATATTACAGCCAGACACTCTTTTTTGGTGACAGTGTAGTTTCTCTTGTGAACATTGAGTATGTGCAAGAAGTATCCAACAGGGTGTTCAAGTCCTTCAGCATCTATTTGGGAGAGGACACCTCCAATGGCAGTCAGGCTAGCATCTGTATGAACCAAAAAAGGCTTGGAAAAGTCAGGGTAGGCTAGTACAGGTGCTGCAGTCAGTGTACTCTTGAGAGCATTAAAGGCGTATTAGCACACTGGACTCCAGAAGAATTCCTTATCAGACCAGAGCAGCTGAAAGGGGGTCACCCAGGGATGCAAAGTTAGGAATGAATTGACAGTAGTGTCCAATCATTCCCAAGAAGACCTGTAAATCCCGCTTATTGGCTGGACTCTTCATTTTCTCAATGGCTTCCAACTTAAGAGGTACAAGTTGGAGTCCATCTTGACTAATGATGAGCCCCAAGAACTCTAGGTGTTCCTTGAAGAAGTTGCACTTGTGTGGCTTGAGCTTAAGATTAGCTGCAAGTAACCACTGGAAGACTTTCTCCAAGTGTTGCAAGAGATCATTAAAGGTTCAGAAAAACATATTGATGTAATCCAGATAGACCAGGTGTGGGGTTCCTGGTCACCAGTCCCCAAAGTGTGTCCTGGGTCATAGCCAGGGACCAGATTAGAGGAGTTGTCATTCTTTAACAGTGGTGAATGGTTGGTTAGGAGCTTATACTTGGCTTACATAAGAGAAAACTCTTCCAGTACCTTACCAATCACCAGGAAAGCGTCTCCCCCATACACTTGTACTTCAGCAGGCGCCAGCTCTTCTGTAGGCCAATACCAATCCTTTAATAGTCTAGCAAACTCTCCTCCAATAAACTCCCTTCCTCTATCTGTCATTTCAAGATGCCTAGTCACCTTTTCCCACTCCTCCTGGGCAGACTTACTTGAGGCAAACTTTATGCACCCTAGGCAATAGGATTACTTTTCCCCTGGACTAGGGTAGAAAATGTGGGGTAATTGACTCATAAAGCTTATATTCTTTTATTGCGGGAAATTTGGGTAGGGGTCATAATAGGCGTTTTATTCACGGTCAGAAGGAAGATCCCTTTAGAAACCTTCTGATATATGGCCTTAGGATAGGGAATAATGAGGGTTTGTGCCAGTACTTGGGGTCCTTTAACAATCTCTTAGACTCCTTGTACTTGGTCTTTGACTCCTGCTCCTTGGTCTTGTGCTCCTGCACTTTGGTCTTAGGCTCTGTTGTCTTAATCTTAAGCTCCTGTGTTCTGACTCAGCTCTGGCTTCCTATCCTTGGTCTTCTGCTTCTTCTGTAGCTTTGGTGGCCTTTGTAATCCACTTGATCCAGTCCCTGAAGAGTCTCAGATAGCTCTCCCTTTTATAGCCCCTTGTTTCAGACCGAAAACCTCTTTTAGAACTCTGGTTCTTTAAAGCTTAAACTATCCTGTTTTTCTCCTTCTATAATATATTAAATTTTAAAACTTACTTCAGCCAATGAAAGCCC
This sequence comes from Entomophthora muscae, assembly GCA_014839935.2. Classification (NCBI taxonomy): domain Eukaryota; kingdom Fungi; phylum Entomophthoromycota; class Entomophthoromycetes; order Entomophthorales; family Entomophthoraceae; genus Entomophthora; species Entomophthora muscae. The sequence goes on along the minus strand of QTSX02004549.1, from coordinate 16,376 downwards.
TGAATTTTCTGCTTCTGCTCCTCATTTTTTAGGCTTTAACTCTTAAGTTAAAGCCCTTAAAACACTGAACAAATAAAATCTGACTTGTACCCATCATATGCCTCAATTCAACAGGTTTGCTGAAAAGGTTTCCCCGGATGGCTTGCCCTTGACCCTGGTTTGAACCTGAGGCTGTCTTGCTCCAGGTAAACAACTGCTTCGCGTTTTGAATGGTTTCACCGTGATTTCCATCACATTTCCCTGGCAAATCTTGAGCTCTTCCACATATGTTTTACTTAGGCAAATTTTGACCCCTCAATTTTACAACATTTCTCTGTGTTTCTCTGTGTTTTTCTCAACGTCTTGAGACTTCAAACCTGCTTGCTTCTTGCCCTCTTGCCTCTCCTAGTTTTTCTTGGCAAAATTTGCTCTTTTGTCCTCACAGTTTCTCAGTTCCATTTCCGGCCTCTTTCTAGCTCCCTCTGACTCAATTCTCTTCTTTAAATAAATTTACAGTTCTAACAAACTGTCTGTTATTTTTCCTCCTCTTTCTTTCTATTATATGATATTGCATCCTTTTTTAATCATAATCAGGCAGTATTTAATTATTATTTAACTGCTTCTTTTTATCTATTTTCCTCTCAAAAGACACTAAAATTAGCTCTTCCAGCCTCTGTATCCAATCTGGCTAGTTCCTTTAGGTTATCTTCTGGTCCTGCACTCACATCCTCTCAGCTCTTCAGTCCTGAAACACAAACTTCCGGTCCTTTGGCCATCCTGCATTATGATCAGCTAGTCCTGTATCATAATCTTCTGTTCCTTCAACTTATCCTCAACTAGTTCCTTAACAAATCCTCACTAGGAACCTCCTTAGTTCCCTCTGCACACTGAACCATATTGATTCCCACAATTTAATATGAATCAACAGTTTGTCAACTAGTCTTTAATGTGATCAAACAGTCCCTCTTGCTAATCTTCTCTGTTAATTCTGTGAACCACCTCAGTTTTTATCTCAGTCCCCATTACCAGAACTTGTAGACCCAGGCATGAGTCTACATTGAACTGGCGTTTGACTGGGCCCTTGCAAGTGGCAATCCACTTAGGCCATTCAACCATAGATCAATGTCTATGCATTGTCTTTACTCACCCAGGTGATTAAGTCTGGGCTTTCAGTCACAGAGTAATCAGCTCTACCTCCCAGAGGCCTGATCACACCAAGTTCTGCAGCTTGCTTCCCCAAGAAAACCGCCTTGGTGACACCTCTGAGAAAATCTATGCCCTCCAATGCTCACTTTGGGTTCCACCCAAAGCTCCCATAGGGGCATAAACAAGGACACCCTGCCAGTCTGTTAGCAGGGTGCTTGCTCACAGACCTCCTGAAAGCGTATTAGAGTACATTGAGCCCTCAGAGCTCTTCCCCTCCCTGGCAGCCCATGTTACCCGCCAGGGGTCCAAACTTACTCTCCCCCCAGACAGACAAAGTTCCCTGCTTGCTATATTAGTCTTTACCCTTCCGCAGCCACAGTTCCCTGCAAGGTGAAGCACTATAGCCCAAAGCAGCCAATTTCTTCTGATGGGTGGAGTCAACAACTGCCTCTGGTAGTCCTTTGTTACCTACCAGCCAGGCCTTACTTACCCTAGTAGTCCTACGTTACCTAGTAGGCTCACCTTACTTACCCTAGTAGTCCTATGTTCCTACTAGCTTACAGCGTCATCAGCTAACCACACATTGTCACTCTTAAGCACATTGTGTTTATTTGAAGCCAAATCAACCCTTGCCTTAAAAACAACACACATGTGGATCACCACACCAGGACCTGGTGAGTTTGAGGTCACCCATCACTGCATTTATAGCCCGTTGGAAGATAGCTGGGGCATTGGACAGACGTTGGGGCATCCTTGTGGGTTGGAATAGACCTTGATCAGTGATAATTGCACATTTCTCTTGGTCAGCAGGGGGTAGATCAATCTTATAATACCCACTGATAAGATCCATTGCGCTGAAGAACTTGGCCCCACCCAGGAGATCCTAGGTATTGGTAATGCAAGGGAGGGGATGTGAATCCTTCTTGGCAACAGCATTCAGACGGCAGTAGTTGATCATCATTTGGTTGCTGCCATCCTTCTTTTTGACAATCAGGAGAGGGGAATCCAAAGGACTTTTACGGGGGACCAGTAAGCCAGACTCTAATAGTTTCTGAAGCTCCTCATTAGCTACGGCAGGATTGGCTTGACTACACAGTATAGGTCTGGAGTGGATGGGTGGACTGCCTTGGGTGTCAATGTGATGGGAACATATACAGCCTTACCCAGGTTGTAGTCATCCTTGGCAAACACATCCTTATACTGGGCAAAGAGATCTATGACTTGATCCTTTTGCACCTCAGAAAGACCAGACAGATATTCATGGCTTATGATCAATAGTACCAGGGGTTGTTCACAAGGTAGACCCAACTTAGAGAAGTCTGCAAAGGGGGCAGTCTCCTGCAAGTTGTCATGCTCTTATAGCCATATGTAAGCCAGAAGCAGATGTTTAGAGACAACCATTGCTTGTCAACTCATGTTGGCCAAGAGTATGAGTACCTTCTTCTCACTTGGCATGAGGATGCCTGGTGCAACCCATGGTTCTGGTCTGGAGGCATTAGGGATGCCAAAGATTTCTCCATGAGTGCCAGCTGGTAGAGCAAGCAAGAGGCCCGTATTGTGGATCACCTGTGCGCCAGGTGGGATAGTCACATTACAAGAGGCGTAGACTTGGATACCCTTGGCTTCCCCAATTGAGAGAGGTAGCACCTTGACCTTCTTACTACGTATTGTGTAAGCAACTGGAAGCTCTCTGTTGGTGTACTCCAGATTATATGTAGTACAAACGGCGTAAGGGCAGGTCAGACGGACAATTACCATGATAGAACAGGGGTATGGAGTGGCCCAAGATTCCAAATGTATGGTCTCCATGGTTAGTCACAGTGCCATACTGAACCATGAAGCTAGACCCAATAAGAATGTCATAGCTGTTGTTTTCCAGAACTATAGCAGGAGCAGTGACCATTAGCTTCCCAAAGCAAAGGGGAAGAGAAGAGTAGGCTCCTTTTGCTCTAGTGATAAGTGGCCCAGCAGTACCAAACTCTTTATGGTAGGCCAATTCTGGTGCCAGCTTAAGGTTCTTAACCAGCTGTGAGGAGATAATATTCCCAGAGACACCTGTATCCAGTATGGCTTGGACGTGGGTTTTGTTTACCACCAGGTTAATATAGGTACAATCCTGGTGGTCTTTTCTGATCTTCACAATCTTGGAGACCTGGTGTACGCTCAGTCCTTTGAAATTCTCCAGGAAAGTAGCCATGGCAGATCCTACAGCTGAGCTTGCTTTCTTAAGAGATTCCAGAGGTGCCAAGACATGTATAGTACGCAGCAACTTGGCCAGTTGTTCAGCGCTGTCCTCCTCATAGGCAACTTCCACACCTGGTTGAGCCAGTTGTTCAGCATAAAGCAAGGATACTGTTAAGTGAGCTATTTGTAGGATAACCACCTCTGGGTTAGATGTAGTCCAATGGGTTTGAGTGTTAACAGTGAGGACTCAATGTAAGAGGTCCTCTTGAAATCCTTCAGATTCAGCATCCTTGTCAATTGGTTGGGAATCAAAGTCAATTAGAGAAGGTTTATCCTTAGGGTTTGACTCAGAGAATAGTAAAGCAGCAGGCCTCTGAGCAGGTTTGTTGGGGGAAGTAGTATGGGGGAGATGAGGGTGTCAAAATTACAAAGGCAGCCAAGAATTTCTCCTTGTCCTGGCTGCTTAGTAGTTTTTTGACTGGTCCTCATTGTTCCCCTCCATATCAGCGTCCTTGGCGTAGTCCTCCTCAGCTTTCTTCATGCCTACATGGTGGACCTTTTGATGGAGATTCTTACACTCCCAAGAGAAGTGGCCAGCCATACCACATTTGAAGCAATTACAGGGGCCATTGTTGACTGGAGCGGGCCCAACCTTGTTGGAAGGCTTGGGCATCTCCACTGCCACACAGGATCTGTACTCAGCTTGCTGGCAGGGGCAGCCTTCAGGGAGAGGAACTTTCAACTCTTCCTTGTAGGTTTGTAGGAGGAAAATCAGGTCTGGCACGGTGCAAGCATTGTAAATACCTAACTTAAGAGCCAGAGATAGTTCTCAATTGACACATACAGAATTGAGGAGTGCTGACTACACATCAATAAACTGCACAGCACTCATTGACGGCAGTTTTTGGGCTTCAAGATAGAGCCTGGATGTGAAGCATTCCAGGGTTACCCCCACCTTTAGCTTGGTGTCAGCAAAGTCCATCTTGTAACCAAGAAGGGCTTCTTGGCTACCAAATATTTCTGTCAGGGCCCTGGAGACGTTAGAAAAAGTCCAGTCATTCTCAGGGAGACGCGGCAAGATAATGGTTTGAGTCTCAACATCCAGAAAATTGATGATTGTGGATTCCCTCATAGCATTATCAGCACCATACACAGAGTTATGATATAGGCGTAAGAACATGGCCACGTTACTATTGCGGTCAAACTTGGGTAAGTTGACAGGCTTGAAGTTTTTGGAGCCATGTTGGAGGAGGGAAGGTGTGATCCTCACGGGGGAGCAGGTAAGATAGGAACAGCTAAGGGTAGAGGCAGCAAGTCTAGCCTCAGAGGCACATCAAAAATTCTCCTCTTGTTGGGCTTCATGTTTGTCTTCTTTGTCCTGAGAAGTCCCAGAGGCTTCAGGAGTGGCCAAGACGTCATCCCCAGGCTCCAACACTGGCTCTAATACTTGTACAGCGTTTTGGCTAGTTAAATGTGGTCATCATTGCTTTTGTATCTATGATAGAGCTTGGGGCTGGAGGACCTTTGTGGACTTTGGAGACTCTTGGAGTTGAGGGACATAGCCTGTAAAATGATGGCTATAATCTTACTGTCCATACTATCTAATTTGCTCTGGAAGGCGTCCAGAAGAAGCCGCTGCTTGTCCAGCTCATCTTGATAGACCTTGTTCTCTTGAAAAGTGATATCCAATTCCTCTTCCAGAGAGGTAATGTACTTCTCATGGGTGGCAAGCTGAGTTTGGAGCAAGGCTATCACCTTCTTATTCTTCCTGGCTTGGTTCTGTCTATTTGCTCTGTTATATGATTGTCAAAGCTTGAGACAATCCTGAAGCTCTGACACAGTGTGATAGCCATTAAACAGAAAGGCAAGATCAGCACTTTGTTGGACCTGTTCTGCCTGCATCTTCTTTTAGTGATCAAAGAGTTCAAGGATGTCTTGACCAAGAAGGGCGCTGGACGGGGAGTTGTTGGTGGCGGCAGATGTGGGAGTGAACAATGGGATGATGGCAAGGCGGCGGGCTAGGACTTCCACCTCATGAGTCAGGCTTTGAACCATGGGGCCAGTCTCCAGCACATGGTTTGTCACCACACTAATCCAATTGGTGTCTACGCGCTGATGGGTGAGGTTATGAAACACATGCACTGGGACCAGCTTGGCTATTCCACTCTCAATGGTGTTGACCCAGTGAAGTATGGTTTCTTGGCATTGGTAACTTTGGCAAGATACTGGTTAATAGTGGTGAAAGTGTTGCAGGCTCATAGTAAAGGACATGGAGGAATGTCTGTTAGTTGGATACCAGCATCTCTTGGTATTCACTAGGCTTTGGATGCAACCCAGGTGCATTTGGTTGTGGCATACAGCAGGATGGGTGCACTGTTGTAAATAGTCTTTGATATGTCAATAGTTCAAAAGTCATAACAGAGTTGGTCAGGGTTGACCTAGGAGAGGGTCTGGAAACAAACCAAGGAGTTTTCAGAAGAAGGTTGCTGAATAGCCAGATTTTCAGAGCAAGCACCATTGTCAGCAGCACCAGCATCCATGGTGTGTATGGCACTACAGATGGCGTCCTTGGAGGGGGAAGAATTGTAGTCCATTTCTAAGAGTGCAGGGGCTTGTAAGATCAGTGGCTGGCCAAAAACAATAGCTTGGGGGTGGGCAGGCCATAGGGAGCACCTTCTCTTTTCCCAGAATGGGTGTTGGTAGCAGTGAAGGCTGGTGCCTGGTGATAGGGGGAAGCAGTGGCAGAAAACACTGCCAGGGGGCATACCTCTCTCCTCATAGACAGAACTGCGGGATGGGGGCTGTTGGTGTGAAAAGACATGAGCGCCAATGTTGTATTTGTAGCAATAAGGGGTGCTAATTTTTACAAATAGTTAATCAGGATCCTAACTTTTAATACTATACCTGTAGATGGTATAGTGACAGCCTTTGGTAGGACAGAAGGAAAAAATGATATATTGACAAAACTGGTTATTTATTTTAGTAGTGTTGCAGTTATATAGTATAAGGCGGGGGAATTTACACCAAGGAAAGAGAGGCACAGACAGAAAAACTTTCCTAAATGAGGATAGTGGAATGGTGCAGTAGAAAGTGCCACGCAAGAGAACAACTGGTTTCACACAGCTTGCCTAATGGAGGTAAGTGGTAATAACTACAAAATTCTATTTTTAACCTCAGAAGTAGAGCCCACACCTGATGCACATTTTTTAAGCGTTTTGAATACTTGTTTTTAAGGCGTTTTAAACATGATAAACTCTAATTAAACTGTGCCGCAATAAAGCAATTGTGCGCTTGCGCAATTGTTATATTTCTTAAACCCTAAGTGGACAGTACTTTGTCTAATCCATTAAGAATCTGCAACACCATCCCTTCAAAAAAGAAGTAGTTTTCATCTCATCCTTAAGAACTGCCTGATAGCAGTTCCAGTTGGATTTGGCGCTGGGTTTGCTCTGGCACTTAGTGCCTTACGTCCAATCCACTCTGGTTTGTAATATTCAATGAAAGGATAGAAGGCATCCTCATGTTTCTTGGCATATGGATCCTGGCATGGGAGGTCAAAGGATTGTCCAGTATTCTCTGGCTTTACAAAGGCTAGTGCAACAAACTGCTGAATTAAGAACTTTCACTTTCCTGATGTATTTAGATGATGGAGCTTGCTGAGCTCAGGCAGACCCTTTAGTTGCCTGTTGACAGTCTGTCAATAATGGAAAAAACACCCCTGGACCTCTCCATCAAAGGTATTTACAAAAGCATTATACTGGGCAGTTTCATAGTCCATGATTATAATTGAGGGGCCAAGTGCTTTATCACGAGCTTCTTGTTCTGCAGCAAGGGTGGCTTCATCCTTTTCATCATCATCTGGATTGGCTCTAGTGTTATGGCCAGGGGGGCTCTTTTATTACTGGGTAGGGCTTTGATACCCTCCTGAAGGATTTTAAAAGCCCTTGTGTAGATCTCTTCTGTTGCCCCAGGAAGCAGAAAGTAGGAAAATGTGAGCACCTTGCCTTCAATAAGGCAATGTACAATCCATAGTTGGTAAAAAAGGCAGGGAAATACTGCAAAGATACCATCATATAACCAGGTTGCCGGATTTCTTAACTACTCCGGGTTCTGTTGTGTAGCATAGTGTCATGAATGCCGCCATTCACTGTGTTTTGATTTTGCCTTCAATGGGTTATTTTGAGGACAAATCTCTTTCTTTTGCTTTTGCCCCTCAAAATGAGGCTGGCTCCAAATTGGAAGATTCAATTGTTTGGTTTCCTGATTCTGCGCAACCCACTTGTCCCACTCATGTTTGTGGCAAGTGACCTTACCGTACATGTACTGTTTTGTGGTAAAGCTATACAGTATATAATCCCAATCTTTATACCCAATAAAATTTAAGTTCTATTCACATTTTTGTCTTTTTCTCTCTACGTACTTTGGCACCTCTTTAGCTATGTCTAGCAGATATTATTCAATCAGGGCCACAAGGTAATTGCATAGCCTTCCCTGCCATTCTAACTTAGACTAGTACAAATACAATCCTAAGGTTAGGATTTCCTGTTGTGACTCTGTGCCGCGCCTCAGATCACAACAAAAATGGTGCTTACTACAGGGGCTGTAAGCCCCTTGTTTATTCCTTTTACAATAAAGTTTTCAGGACCTTCACCTCCTCCCATACAAGAGCTAACTTTGCCTGAAATTACCAGTCCTCCTATTGAGGAAGATATTGCCAACCCGCCTATTGTACCTACTGTGTTGAACCTTGGGAGTGGTCCCTGCCTAGTGGCCTACTCTTTGGGTACCCCTGACTTAGAACAAGTCATGGCAGTAGCCCTTGGAATAGCCTGTAATGAAGACATCCTTCACCTCCAGCTTCAGTTTAGCCAAGCAGAATACTACAAATTTATTGTAGCTCCACAATTCCCACAGCATCTCCTCTCAGCAGCTGGCTCAGCTGAACACTTATTGGTATCCTTTGAACAAACCGCCTTATCCCATCACCAAATGGTATTGAGGCCCCACGTTCAGGAGATTTCATCTCTACAAGCCGCCATCACTAATCACAGGGATCAGTTTGCGGCCTACCAGCAGTGAATATACTCCCTGTTTTCCTTAGTATCAAACAATCAGTGCAACTCTGTCACCTCCCAATCCTGCTTGTTCGATTCCATCAAAAAAATATGCCAGTTCATCCCTGAGTATGTCAGAGAGCATCTACATGAGTTTCATCAATTGGAGCAGCCCTGGCGCATCCAAGTAGATTCCACTATAAGCGCCTATCTCACCAATTTTGAACAAATTTTCCAGTAACTCAAGAGTTTAGTGCTTACTCCTTTGACCAATTACAGCAAGTAGCAGTCCATGCTGCAAAGGGCCTCCACAAACTTGGCAATGAATTTGATTAAGAAAGGGCTGTACCACTGCTACCATTGCCAAACTCTAGAAAAAGTAAATTAACTGTCTACCACCAAATCAGATGCCTGACTTCTCCTCTATATGATAAGTTAGGGGTAGAGAACAGAGACTATGGCTTGCCATTCAAGAGTTAAGAGCATCCACCTGCAGTCAGGATTGCCCTACCAAAGCCCCTTAGCCTGATCCTCAACTGCTTGCTCTGACAACTCAGATTGTGACTTACAACAAGCAGCTGTTACCTTGAGTGAGATGTTGGCATCTGTTGTTAGTCCAAATGGGGTTGCTGGTGAAGATGGCTGTTGCCCTGGCTTGTCAGGAGCTCCCTGCATTCATTGTGCTAGAGAGTTGATAGCTCTAGTTAATGAGTTGGGCCATTTGAAACAAGACCACTCTGAGCTTGATAAAGACATACAAGAAATGAGTGAGTTGATTGATTCAGAAAAATGACAGGTTTCCCCTTGCCTTTTGATGGATCTGTCTCTTACATCCTGGCTGGCTGAACTGTCCTCAGTAGTAACTGCATAGGATCAGTGCCTGAATGTTACTGAGCAGCAGACCACCCTAGCTAATAATACAGGCACCCAAACTGCTAAAATCTTTACTACCCTTGAGGAAAGCGTTTGCCAGCTGTGAGACAGACAGTCCCCAACAAATCCAAAGCAGAATTCTCCCCATATATAAATGTACTCAATATCAACAATTTTGGCCCAACCCAAGAAGAAAATTTAAAGCCTACCTTTAAGCAATTCTTCAACCCCAAAACCTTGACATTTCAGCTTTCCTAACTATCTATAAAACTGCCATGAGACAAGCATCAGAAAAGGTTAATAAGGAACATATTCTGACCTGTCTACACCCAACTTGCCAGGAGGAGGTGGTGCCTGAACTACCCACCATTGAGACGTGGGAAGATATGAAGCAGCTTCTGATTGACAATTTTGGTGGTGACCTTAGCCTGGAAGTAAAAAAGGACGCTTTTATGCACATTGCTTTCAAGCCTAAAGAGACGCTAGCCAAGTTTGTAGACAGATTCTACATGGAAGGGCAGCAGCTGATAACGAGCAGATAATTGACAGCCCATGAAGCTTACATGGCTTGCGCTCAAGCCCTCAAGGTTAACCAGCTTCTGTGTCTTCACTTCAAAGCCCATAAAGCTATGCTTTCCTCTATGAAAAGCATAAAGACACTGTTGTAGGACATGCACCTTACCCATTCTGGAGCAGTTGTTAGAGAAAGTTGAGCTGCTTTTAACTCTGGTTTGTCTTCTGTGGTCCTTGCATTCTTATCATGAACTTGCAGAATCCTCCTCAACGCCAGGGTTGTCATAACTGTGGACAGATATATCACTATTCTCGAGTCTGAACCAATCCTTGAGTTGAAGGAGCTGATCCCAAAGAACAGGCGGTAAAAGAACAGTCAACCTAGAGGCAGAGATGCTCTTGGTTGACAATTCTTCCCAGTCTCCTTTGATTCCCCCCTCTATTGCTGACTCAGAGCCTACTGAAACTGAGGCTCCTCTCATTCTGCTGCTATTCCACAATATATCTGATGACTCTGACATGGATGATTCTGATATAGAAGATCCCAACGTCTATGGGTATTCAGTCCTGGCTGTCCCTGAAACTATTGTAGTCCCTTATAGACTATGTTCTGGGAAAACTACAACAACTGCCAAGCCTCTGCCTGAAGCCAAAGAGGTTGTCTCTTGCCCATACCTCACTTAAGCCAAGAGATCTCCCATGATTGTCAAATCTTCCAAGGAAGCTGCTGAGGTTGCTGACGCTGTGTTCAAAAATGTCTCAGTCTTGCTCCCTCTCCAGATGGTCTATAAGGAATTCCTGGGCCTAAGATGCATGATTGAGAAGTGGGATACGGAACTAGCAGAGGCTCAAGATATCTTGGCTTTCCTCCATCCCTTTGGTTGTACTACCACTTGTGTGGAAATATTCATCCAAAAGGTGAAGATTAAGGCTGTCTTAGACACAGGGTCTCATGTTAATGTTGTCTCCTTGAAGCTTGTCAAGAAGCTCAAACTTGCCCCCAACCTTAACTATCACCAGCTGTATGGTACTTCTGGGCTATCTATAACTTGTGCTATAGGAGCTTATTCTGCTCTTCCCATGCAGTTTGGTAAACTACTCTTGGCTGCCCCTGCTGTTGTCTTGGAGAATGAGAGCTACAACATCCTAGTTGGTACTCAATTCCTTAGGGAATACAATGAGATAATCAACTTAAAGGACGGCTACCTCTCTATCTTAGGATACAAGGTCCCTCTGATCTTTGAAGAGCCAGTTAAAGTTCCCGGGAAGCGCCTCAAGACATGTGCCTTAGAATATCCCACTGGTGTTGTCTCTAAAATACTATACCCATTCCTCCAATATGAAGTTCCCTCCTATGGCCTGTCCTGCGTCTTAAGGGGTTCCCCTCTTGACCATTTTCTCTGTAATCATCCCCCCCTGGATCTCAGGCTATCATAGACTCCCAAATATTGTATTAGCTATCCAAGCATACATTCCTAGAGCTGTACTCTCCTCCCTTGCTAGGACGCAACAAGCCTAATCTCTGTCCAGGAATCTTGGATGTCTCTCATAAAGACCCTGTTCAATTGCTGGTTGCCAACTTAACTGCTCTCCCCATACATGAGTCTAGAAAACAGGTTGTTGGCTATGGCAATTTGTTGAATGCTCCTGACGTCCTATCACTATATCCCTTTGGTATGTTCCAGGACTTTAATTTACCTGAAGAAAAACCTTAATTACTATCCTTGTTCACTGCTCAAGATTTTCTGCTGCTGTCTTTGGTTCAGCAGAAAGAGGTGCTCAATATTATATATGAATTTTCAGACATCTTTGCCAAAGAAAGCACTGACTATGGCCTAGCCAAAGGCGTTATCCATCAAATTCATACTGTTGACGCTTCTCCCTTCTGCGCTAAACCATATTGCCGCAGCTGTGTGGAGGACGCTCAGGTGTCTAAAGAGCTCAAACAACTTCTAGACGCCAGACTGCTTTCCCCTTCCAAAAGTCCATGAGCTTCCCCCTTGCTCATACTGAAAAAGAAAGATGGAGTTCATCATATTGTGATGGACTACTGGCAACTGAATTCCTTAACTAAAAAGGATTCCTACCCCTTACCTTGCATTGAAGATGCTCTCTGACTTCTTTGGGGCTCCAAGTTCTTCTTGCTATGGACCTAGCCTCTGGGTACTGGCAAGTTGATCTCTCCCCCAAAGATATACAGAAGGCTGCACTCATCACTTCTGAGGGGTTTTTTGAGCTTACAGAAATGCTGCACAGACTCTACAATACTCCAGCTACTTTCCAGCAAGCCATTGAGTCCATTCTCCGTGATTTGAAGCTCTCCTGTGTCCTAGTTTACTAAGATGATATAACTGTCTTTAGTGCTACCTTTATAAACCACCTGGCCCATCTCAAGGAAGTATTAAAAAAGTTCTGAGAAGCTGGTCTTAAGTTGAAACCTTCCAAGTGCGCTTTCTTCAAAGAGCATAATGAATTCTTGGGCCATGAAGTAACCCAGAAAGGGATTCATCCAATGACTAAGAAGGTTGAAGCCATTGACAAAATGCTTCCGCCCACCAACCTGCAAGAGGTACAAGTTTTTCTAGGGATGATGGGCTACTATAGACAGTTTATCCCTGACTTTGCTGATACTAGTGAACCTCTAGTCCAGCTGTTATGCAATGTCCCTTTTGAATGGACCGCCAGTCAGCAGCAAGCCTTTGAGACCCTTAAGCAAAAACTCTAAGAGGCGCCAATCCTAGTGTATCCTGACTACAACAAGGAGTTCATCCTATACACTGACGCTAGCAATCTTGCTATTGGGGTTATTCTGGCCCAACTAGATGACAAGGGTGTAGACCATCCTGTGGCTTACACTTCCTGCGTGCTAAACAAATATGAGAAGAATTATAGTGTCACAGAGAAGGAGTGTCTTGCCGTGTTGCATTCAGTCACAAGTTCTGCCACTATGTGTATGGTACCCATTTCACAGTTTTCACTGGCCACGCTTCACTTAAATAGTTACAACAACTTAAGGAGCCAGAAGAACGCCTAGCTAGATGGGCCCTTGTCTGTAAGGGTACGACATCACTGTGCTCCATTGCCCTGTGATTCAAGATCAGAACAATGATGGGCTATGCAGAATGCCTATTCTTGCTTTACATCCTGCAGAGGCTGACCGTTTGTACAAACTAATTGGATACCCTTCTTTTTGGGAAAGTGAGACAGAAGAGGTCAAACTGGCTTTTTCCAAGCTATCCAAAGGTACCCTCATATGCAACAATCATCTCTTCAAGAAGGTGCGAGATCAGTATCTGCCTTATGTACAACCCAGTCTTTGTCTCTTGTTGGAGTCGCAAGCTCATAAAGAGACTGGGCATGTAGGTATTTCCAAGACTTTTGACTGGCTTCAGAAAGATTACTTCTGGGAAAACCTTTTCCTACTGATCCCAGACGTCATAGCTAGTTGCCACAACTGCCAGCTGCAGAGGCCTTGAGCTTCTGCCCACAATTTTCAATTAGTTTGCCCTCAACATGCTTTTCATACTGTCAGCATTGACGTGGTAGGTCCTCTACCCTGCTCACATTCTGGGTGTTGCTTTATTCTGTTTTCTGTTGATCACTTCAGCAAATGGGTAGAGGCTTGCCCTACAAAGAACATCATGGCTAAGACAACTGCTGCCTTTCTGTTAAAAGATGTTTTCTACCGCCATGGCTGTCCTCAAGTGTTGCTCTCAGATAATGGGACTAATTTCAATGCTAAGCTGGTAACCTCTGTTGTCAAAGCTTTGGAGTCCCACCAGTCTTTCTCTGCCCCCTACAACTCTTCTACCAATGGGGCTGTTGAGTGTTCAAATTCAACACTTGTCTTCATCATGAGGAATTTCACCTACTCTGACACTGCCAACTGGGACCTATACTTACCTGCTGCTCTCTTTGTGTATTGCCTTAGCAAACATTGCATCACTTGGTACTCCCCTTTTTCTATGCTGTATGGGCAAGAGTCTACTACCCCATTGCTCTTGGGCCCTCCTGCTTTCCTCTGATAAGGTCATGAATCCTGACAACCACATCAAGGATCTAGTCAACTGCATAATTGATATACAGGCCACTTCCTACACTTCTGCATACAAAACTAAGATGCTTGAGCTTTCTCCCAATAATGCTGGACGCTCCCCCTTTCCTGAATTCAATGTTGGTGACCATGTTCTTTACTACCAACACAGAGTAGGTGGACGCACGCATAAGTTGGACTCTCTGTGAATTGGCCCTTTAGAAGTGACCTTTAAACAAGGGTCCAAATACACTGTAAAGCTCCTCTCCAGTGGTTGTCCTTTTGCTCAAGTGCATGCCAAGTTCTTCTGCAAGTACCACCCCCCTAAGGCCAATCTAGGGGAGGGCAATGTTGTGAATACCACTATTCACCATGTGTCAATTTTGCCTTTGGTGGGCCATTTCAAAGACAAATCTCTTGATTTTGCTTTTGCCTCTTAAAATGAGTTGATGACTGAATCAGGAAATACAATTCTTTGGTTTCTTGACTCTGCACATTTTTATTTTCCCACCCATGCTTGTGGAAAGTGATTATACCACCCTGGTAGTGTTTTGTGGTATTCCTAACCACTATATATTCCATTTCATATTCACCAAAAAAATTAAGTTCTATTCACATTTTTGTCTTTGTGTCTCCAGTACTTCCGCGCCTCACTCTAGCAACAACTAAAAGAGATAATTCTTCCAGGGCCGCAAGGTAATCACATAGCTTTCCCTGTCATCTAACCAAGACTTAGTACAAATTCAATCCTAAGGTTAGGATTTTCCCGTTGTGTGTCTGTGCCGCACCTCAGAACACAAAAATGGCAACCCCAACTGGCCCATGTTAATCATGAGGAATCTCCAGGAAGGGTTCCCACCTGGCACCCCAATGGACATCCAAGAGAAGTTCCTTAATAACAAACACCTGTTCAAGAACGTATATGGTACACTACACCAAATACTTCTGAATGGTGATACCGTCCCCTACTCCTGTCAACACAAACAATTGACACAATCCTCCAATATCACAGAGACCTGGGATACACCTGCAGCAGGAACTTTCAAAAATATCTCAAGACACACTAAAGGTGGCCCAACATGCTAGATGATATCAGAAAAGTACTGGAGCAATGCAAAGTCTGTGAGAAGTACGCCTGAACCCTAGCACCACTAAGTTGATAGTACCCATATCCATTACACAAACCTTCAAGGTATGGTCCCTGGATATTGTGGGATCAATGCCTGGCAAAAAAGGGCAAGAAGTACATCATCATAGCTATTAGCTATGCAACCAGATGCCCGTGGCACAAGCCACCAAAGAACACAAAGGCAACAATGTGAGGCAATTCATTGGAAAAGAGATCACAGCTAAATTCAGGAAACCCAACCTCCTGATCACAGATGGAGGCACTAAACTTAAAGCCATTGACACCAATATTTACCTTGCTAAAAACGGAATAAACACATCACAGCCAGCCTATATCACCCTCAAGCAAATTGACAAGTAGAACAACTAAACAGCAAGCTTTTAGAAGCCCTCAGTAAGTTATCTGCTACAATCCAAAGGACTGGGTCAAAATGCTGCCAACAGCACTCATGGTCAGTAGAACACAAGTTAACGGCAATACGGGCAAAAGTCCTTCTGAGCTTGTCTATGGACAAAAGCCCACTCTCATCAGTACATCTGCAGGATCACAATTACCTCTGCCCAAAAAGGTGCCAGACATCAGTGACCCCAATGTACTGCAAGCCAGAAAAAGACCAAGATAATATGGAACGCCAAAGGGTCAAAAGGGAAGCAATCCCATTACAGCAAGAAAGATTCCAAGTCAGGGACAAAATCTAGGCTGTCAACCACAACCAACACAAATTGGACTCAGGGGTACATGAACCAGGCATTGTCATGGAAGTCAAGCCCAATAACACCTAACTCATAAAAGGAAGTTGAGCTTGGACTGAAATGAACATATACACCACAACTGACTCTGCCTGTGCAAAGCAAGAGCAGCCCAACAAAATTCCAGACTATCTGTTCCCAACGCCAAACTGGATCAATACCAAGCGTGTATCCCCAAGACTATTAAGAAAATTCTCAAGGCTCCGCCTTCCAGCACCCCAGGGGGAGATATAGCATTATCTTTGATTACTCCCTCTAGGGGAATTAACGCCCCAAGCAGATCACCAAATGGCTCACCAAATGGTGCACCAACCAGCCAGTAAACTGGTGGCATCATTATCAGTCAACCATCTATGACGGGGATCACCTAATCCCAATCCAAAATGGAACACAACTTGAATAAGCCTTGTGACTCAAGAGAAAAATTACTCAGATAAGCCTCATGACCCCCATGACATACATGGACAGTATGTGGCTTGTCATGATACTATATATTCTTCTATATTCATATCCTATAAATTATCATTCTCGTCTTAAATCTTCCCCCTATCTTGTTTATTATACTTCTCAGAAGTATATACACAACAATAATATTACGCCTTAACCAGACAGAAGATGTTAGTATGTTTAAGATGTATTGTAACAAGGGATTTGAAGCTAAAATAGGACTATATAGAAGCATTAAAAATTTAGATAAAGAATTAAGCAAGTTTTAG